>JAQZBX010114113.1:0-10046 GCA_029593785.1 Cabassous unicinctus
GCAGGGGTTTCTTCACTTTACAAAACTGAATAAGATTTGTGTTTTATTTGATGCTATGCCTGTGTTTTCATTTAAACTCATGTTCAAAACACTGGTTTCACCTAACAGGCTGTGAGTGTAGCAGTTAATTCAACTTTGAAAGTTAAGTAAGTTACTTGTTTGTTTGGCTGCTTTGCACTTGCTTTCACTCATTATCAATGTAAAAATGCTGCTTTTATCTAATACTATGCCAAAACACTAACTTCTTCAGTTTTCAAAACTAAGCAATATACTGAATATATTGGCTGCTATGCACTTGTATTCACTTACAATGAATGTGAAAACACTGCTTTTACTATGCCAAAAGTACCGGTTCCTCAGTTTGGAAATCTAAGTAAGATTCTTGTTTCTTACAATGCTTTAAATGTGTTTTCAATTAAAATCAACTTGAAAACGATGCTTTTCCCTAACTTTTGCTGAATGCGATGAGTTTCCTGCTTCCAAAAACCAAAAAGGAAACGTGTGTCATTGGATGACTTGCATGTGTTTTCATTTATGATCAACTTCAAGACACTGGTTTCACCTCTCTCTGAATGCATTAGTTACTTCTAGTTTGAAAGATAAGTAAGATTCTTGTTTGTTTGGCTGCTATGCCCTTGCACACATGTCAACACACAGGTTTTACCTAAGGATAAGCCAAGGGAGTGGTTTCTTCACTTCACAAACCACAATGAGATGTCTGTTTGATTTGATGCTATGCCTGTGTTTTCATTTAAATTCATGTTGAAAACACTGGTTTCACCAGCAGACTGTGAATGCAGCAGTTAATTCAAACTTGAAAGTTAAGTAAGATTCTTATTTAGCTGCTGTGCACTTGGTTTCACTCATTATCAATGTAAAAACACTGCTTTTACCTAATGCTATTTCAAAATGCTGGTTTCTTCAATTTTCAAAACGAAGCAATATACTACTTACATAGGAAGCTATTCACTTATTATCACTTACAACGAAAGACCAACCACTGCTTTTACTGTTGCAAAGCTGCCAGTTCCTCACATTTGAAACCTATGTAAGATTCTTGTTTCTTACACTGCTAAGCATGTGTTTTCAAATACATTCAACTTGAAAACAATGCTTTTCCAGAATGCTGGTTGAATTCAGTCAGTTCTTTGCCTCAGAAAACCAAAAAAGACACTTGTTTCATTAGCTGATTTGCATGTGCATTCACTTAAAATCAATTTCAAAGCACTGGTTTCACCTAACTCTTTGTTAATGCAGTAATTACTTCAAGTTTGCAAGGTAAGGAAGATTGTTGTTTGTTTGGTTCCATTGTGCTTGCTTTCACACACATGTCAACACATGGATTTTACCTAATGCTAATCCAATTCATTGGTTTCTTCACTTTACAATACTAAATAAGATTTCTCTTTTATTTGCTGCTATGCCTGTGTTTTCATTTAAATTCATGTTCAAAACACTGGTTTCCTATAACGGGCTGTGAATGCAGCAGTTAATTCAACTTTCAACGTTAAGTAAGATACTTGATTGTTTGGTTGCTATGCACTTGCTTTCACTCATTATCAGTGAAAAAACACTGGTTTTATCTAATCCTATGCCAAAACACAGGTTTCTT
Source organism: Cabassous unicinctus (assembly GCA_029593785.1). Classification (NCBI taxonomy): domain Eukaryota; kingdom Metazoa; phylum Chordata; class Mammalia; order Cingulata; family Chlamyphoridae; genus Cabassous; species Cabassous unicinctus. The sequence continues at coordinate 1,613 of JAQZBX010114113.1, forward strand.
CACTTTTCAAAACTAAGCAATATACTCATTACCTTGGCAGCTATGCACTTCTTTTCACTTACAATGAATGTCAAAACCCTGCTTTTACTATGCCAAAGCTGCCGGTTCCTCACTTTGGAAACCTAAGTAAGATTCTTGTTTCTTAAAATTCTATCCAAGTGTTTTCAATTACAATCAACAAGAAAACACTGCTTTTCCCGAAAGTTGGCTGCATGCATTGAGTTCTTTGCTTTAGAAAACCAAAAAAGAAACTTGTTTCATTGGCTGATTTGCATGTGTATTCATTTAAAATCAAACTCAAGACACTGGTTTCAGCCAACTCCCTGTGAATGCAGCGTACTTCAAGTTTGAAATGTAAGTAGGGTTCTTGTTTGTTTGGCTGCTGTACCCTTGCTTTCACCAACATGTCAACACACAGCATTTACCTAAGGCTAAGCCTCTGCAGTGGTTTCTTCACTTTACTGATCTAAATAAGATTTGTGTTTTATTTGATGCTATGCCGTTGTTTTCACTTTAATTCATGTTCAAAACACTGGTTTCAACTAACAGGCTGTGAATGAGGCAGTTAATTCAACTATGAAAGTTAAGAAAGATACTTATTTGTTTGGTGGCAGTGTGCTTGCTTTCACTCTTTATCAATGTAAAAGCACTGCTTTTAACTAATGGTATGCCAAAACACTGGTTTCTTCAGTTTTCAAAACAAAGCAATATACTCCTTACATTGGCAGCTGTTCACTGGTTAACACTTTCAACGAATGACCAACCACTGCTATTACTCGGCCAAAGCTGCCGGTTCCTAACTATTGACATATAAGTAAGATTCTTGTTTCTTTCACGGTAAATATGAGTTTTCAATTACAATCAACTTGAAAACACTACTTTTCCTGAATGCTGGTTGAATGCAGGGAGTTCTTTGCTTAAGAAAACCAAAAAAGAAACCTGTTTCATTGGCTGATTTGTATGTGTATGTGTTAACAATCAACTTCAAGACACTGGTTTCACCTAAGTCTCTCTGAATGCAGTACTTATTTCAAGTTTGAAAGGTAAGGAAGATTCGTGTTTGTTTGCCTGCTTTGACCTTGCTTTCACTCACATGTCAACACACAAATTTTTTATAAGTCTAAGCCAATGCAGTGATTTCTTCCCTTTACAAATCATAATAAGATTTGTCTTTTATTTACATCTATGCCCGTGTTTTCACTTAAATTCATCTTCAAAACCCGGATTGGTGTAACAGGCTGTGAATTCAGCAGGTAATTCAACTTCAATGTTAAGTCAGATACTTGTTTGTTTGGCTGCTATGGATTTGCCTTCACTTATTATCAATGTAAAACACATCTTTTACCTAATACTATCCCAAAACACTGGTTTCTTCAGTTTTCAATACTAAGCAATGTACTCATTACATTGGCAGCTATGCACTGGTTTTCACTTACAATGAATGTCAAAACACGGCTTTTACTGTACTGATTTTGGCAGTTCCTCACTTTGGAAATCTAAGTAAGATTCTTGTGTCTTACAATGCTATACATGAGTTTTCAATTACAATCAACATGAAAACACTGCTTTTCCATAACGTTGGCTAAATGCATTGATTTCTTTGCATTAGAAACCCAAAAAAGGAACTTGTTTCATTGGCTGATTTGCATGTGTATTCATTTACAAACAACTTCTAGACACTGGTTTCACCTATCTCTCTGTGAATGAAGTTGGTACTTCAACTTTGAAAGGCAAGTAAGATTCTTGTTTGTTTGGCTGCAATACCCTTACTTTCACTGACATATCAACACACAGATTTTGCCTAAGTCTAAGTCAATGCAGTGGTTTCTTCACTTTAGAAAACTAAAAAAGATTTGTCTTTTATTTGCTGCTATGCCTGTGTTTTCACTTAAATTCAACTTCAAAACTCTGGTTTCCCATAACAGGCTTTGAATGCAGCAGTTAATTCAACTTTGAAAGTTAAGTAAGATACTTGTTTGTTTGGCTTTAGGTGCTTGCTTTCACTCATTATCAATGTAAAAACACTGCTTTTACCTAAGACTATGCCAAAACACTGGTTTCTTCAGTTTTGAAAATTAAGAAATATACTCATTATATTCGCAACTATGCACTTGTTTTCATTTCCAATGAATTTCAAACCACAGCTTTTACTATGCCAATGCTGACAGTTCATCACTTTCAAAATCTAAGTAAGATTCTTGTTTGTTCCAATGCTATATATGTGTTTTCAATTACAACCAACTTGAAAATGCTGCTTTTCCCTCACATTGTCTGAATTCATTGATTTCTTTGCTTTAGAAACCCCAAAAAGAAACTTATTTCATTGGCTGATTTGCATGTGTATTCATTTAGAAACCACTTAAAAACACTGGTTTCACCTAACTCTCAGAGAATGCAGTAGTTACTTCAAGTTTGAAAGGTAAGTAAGATTCTTGTTTGTTTGGCTTATATGCCCTTGCTTTCCCACACATGTCAACACACAGCTTTTGCCTATGGTTTAGTCAATGCAGTGGTTTCTTCAGTTTACAAAAATAAATAATATTTTTCATTTATTTGCTGCTATGCCTGTGTTTTCACTTAAATTCAAATTCAAAACACTGATTTCCCATAACAGGCTATGAATGCAGCAGTTAATTCAAATTTGAAAGTTAAATAAGGTACTTTTTGTTTGGCTGCTATGCACTTGCTTTCACTCATTATCAATGTAAAAACACTTCTTTTACTTAAAAAGATGCCAAAACACTGCTTGCTTCAGTTTTCAAAACTAAGGAATATAATCATTACATTGGCAGCTCTGCTCTTTTTTTCACTTTCAATGAATGTCAAAACACTGCTTTAATTCTGCCAAAGCTGCCTGTTGGTCACTTTCGAAATTTAAGTTAGATTTTTGTTTCTTACAATGCTATCCATGTGTTTTCAATTACAATCAACTTGAAAATGCTGCTTTTTCCTAACTTTGGCTGAAATCATTGAGTTCTTTGCTTTAGAAACCAAAAAAGAAACTTGTTTCATTTGCTGATATACATGTGTATTCATTTACAAACTACTTCAAGCACTGGTTTCACCTACTCTCTGTGAAGGCAGTAGTCACTTCATGTTTGAAAGGTAAGTAAAATTCTTGTTGGTTTGGCTGCTATGCCCTTGCTTTCACTCAATTGTCAACACACAGCATTTTCCTAATGCTAAGAAAATGCAAATGTTTCTTCAGTTTGCAAAACTAAATAAGATTTGTATTTTATTTGCTGCTATAGCTGAGTTTACACTTAAATTCATCTTCAAAACCCTGTTTTCCTGTAACAGTCTGTGAATGCAGCAGTTAATTCATCTTTGAAAGTTAATTAAGGTACTTGTTTATCTGGCTGCTATGCGCTTGCTTTCACTCATTATCAATGTAAAACCACGGCTTTTACCTAATACAATGCAAAACACTGGTTTCTTCAGTTATCAAAACTAAGCAATATACTCATTACATTGGCAGCTATGCACTTGTTTTCACTTACAATGAATGGCAAAACACTGCTTTAGCGATAACAAAGCTGCTGATTACTCACTTTCAAAATCTAAGAAATATTCTTGTTTCTTACAATGCTATACATGTGTTTTCAATTAAATCAACTTGAAAACACTGCTCTTCGCTAACATTGGCTGAATGCATTGATTTGTTTCCTTTAGAAAACCATAAAAGAAACTTGTTTAATTGGCTGATTTGCATGTGTATTCACTTAAAATCAAATTCAAGGCACTGGTTTAACCTAACACTCTGTGAATGCAGTAGATATTTCAAGTTAAAAAGGTGAGTAAGATGCTTGTTTGTTTGGCTGCTTTGCCCTTACTTTCACTCACATATCAACAAAAACCTTTTACCTAAGGATATGTCAAGACAGTGTTTTCTTCACATTACAAAACTAAATAAGATTTGTCTTTTATTTGTTGCTATGCCTGTGTTTTCACTTAAATTCATCTTCAAAACACTGGCTTCCCCTAACAGGCTGTGAATGAAGCAGTTAATTCAGCTTTGAAAGATAAGTCAGATACATGCTTGTTTCACTGCTATGTGCTTGCATTCACTCACTATCAATGTAAAAACACTGCTTTTACATAATAGTATGCCAAAACACTGGTTTCTTCAGTTTTCAAAACTAAGGAATATACTCATTATATTGGCAGCTGTGCACTTGTTTTCATTTACAATGAATGGAAAACACTGCTTTTACTATGCCAAAGATGCCGTTTCCTCACTTTCGAAACCTAAGTAACATTCTTGTTTCTTACCACGCTTTACGTGTATTTTCTATTACAATCAACTTGAAAACACTGCTTTTCCCTAACGTTGGCTGTATGCATTGTGTTCTTTGCTTTAGAAACCAAAAAAGCAACTTGTTTCATTGGCTGATCTGCATGTGTATTCATTTACAAACAACATCAAGACATTGGTTTTACATAATTCTCTGTGAATGCAGTAGTTACTTCAAGTTTGAAAGTTAAGTAAGATTCTTCTTTGTCGGGCTGCTATGCTCTTGCTTTAACTCAAATGTCAACACACAGATTTTGCCTAAAATTAAGCCAATGCAGAGGTGTCATCACTTTGCAAAACTAAATAACTTTTGTCTTTAATTTGCTGCTATGCCTGTGTTTTCACTTCAATTCACCTTCATAACACTGGTTTCCCAAAACAGGCTGTGAATGCAGCAGTTAATTCAACTTTGAAAGTTAAGTAAGATATTTTGTTTGGCTGCTGTGCACTTGCTTTCACTCATTATCAATGTAAAAACACTGCTTTTGCCTAATACTATCCCAAAACACTGGTTTCTTCAGTTTTCAAAACAAAGCAATATACTCATTACATTGGCAGTTATGCACTTGTTTTCATTTACAATAAATGAAAAAACACTGCCCTTACTATGCCAAAGATGCCAGTTCCTCACTTTCGAAATCTAAGTAAGATTCAAGGTTCTTACAATGCTAAACATGTGCTTACAATTCCAATCAACTTGAAATCACTCCTTTTCCCTAATGTTGGCTGAATGCATTGAGTTCTTTACTTTAGAAAACCAAATAAATCTTATTTCATTGACTAGTTTGCCTGTGTATTCATTTACAAACATCTTCGTGACCCTGGTTTCACCTAACTCTCTATGAATGCAGTAGTTAGTTCAAGTTTGAAATGGAGGGAAGATTCTTGAATGTTTGGCTGCTATGCCCTTGCTTTCAATCACATGTCAACACAAAGCTTATGCCTAAGGCAAGCCAATGCAGTGATTTCTTCACTTTAAAAAACTAAGGAATATTTGTCTTATATTTGCTGCTATGCCTGTGTTTTCACTTAAATTCATCTTCAAAACACTGGTTTCCCCTAACAGGCTGTGAATGCAACAGTCAATTCAAATTGGAAAGTTATGTAAGATACTTGTTTGTTTAGATGCTATGCACTTGCTTTGACTCTTTATCAATGTAGAAACACTGCTTTGACCTAATACTATTCCAAAACACTGGTTTCTTCAGTTTTCAAAACTAAGCAATATACTCATTAAATTGAGATCTATGCAGTTGTTTTCAATTACAATGCTTGGGAAAACATTGCTTTTACTATGCCAAAGTTGCCAGGTATTCACTTTCAAAATCTAAGTATGATTCTTGTTTCTTACAATGCTATACATGAGATTTCAAGTACACTCAACTTGAAAACACTGAATTTCCATGATGTTGGCTGAATGCATAGAGTTGTTTGCTTTAGAAAACCAAAAAAGAAACTTGTTTTATTGGCTGATTTGCATGTGTATTCATTAACAAACAATTTCAAGTCACTGATTACACCTATCTCTCTGTGAATGCAGTAGTTATTTCAAGTTTGAGAGGCAAATAAGATTCTCATTGGTTTGCCTGCTTTGCCCCTCCTTTCACTCACATGTCAACACACAGCTTTTACCTAAGGCTAAGCCAATGCAGTGGGTTCTTCACTTCACAAAACTAAATAAGTTTTGTATTATTTGCTGCTAAGCCTGTGTTTTCAATTAAATTCATCTTCCTAACACAGGTTTTCCCTAACAGGCTGTGAATGCAGCAGTTAATTCAACTTTGAAGTTATGTAAGATGCATGTTTGTTTGGCTGCTATGTGCTTTCTTTCACTCAATATCAATGTAGAAACACTGCTTTTACGTAATACTATCTGAAAACACTGGTTTCTTCAGTTTTCAAAACTAAGCAATATTCTCATTACATTGGCAGCTATGCACTTGTTTTCACTTACAATGGATGTCAAAACACTGCTTTTACTATGTCAATGTTGCCGGGTATTCACTTTCGAAATCTAAGTAAGAATCTTGTTTCTTACAATGCTATACATGTGTTTTAAATTCCAATCAACTTGAAATCACTGCTTTCCCCTAAAGTTGGCTGAAAGCATTGAGTATTTTGCTTTAGAAAACCAAAAAGGAAACTTGTTTCACTGGCTGATATGCCTGTGTATTCATTTACAATCAACTTCAAGACACTGGTTTCACCTACCTCTCTTTGAATGCAGAAGTTGATTCAAGTTTGAAAGTTAAGTAAGATTCTTGTTTGTTTGGCTGCTATGCCCCTGCTTTCACTCACATGTCAACGCACAGCTTTTGCCTAAGGCTAAGCGAATGCAGTTGTTTCTTCCCTTAACAAAACTAAATAAGATTTGTCTTTTCTTTGCTACTATGCCTGTCTTTTCACTTAAATTCATCTTCAAAACACTGATTTCCAGTAACAGGCTGTGAATGCAGCTGTTAATATAACTTTGAAAGTTAAGAAAGATAGTTGTATGTTCGGCTGCTATGCACTTGCTTTCACTCATTATCAATGTAAAAACAAGGCTTTTACCTAATACTATGCCAAAACACTGGTTTCTTCAGTTTTCAAAATTAAGCAATATACTCATTATATTGCGAGCTATGAACTTGTTTTCACTTTCAAGGAATGGCAAAATACTGCTTTTACAATGCAAAGCTGCGTGTTCCTCACTTTGGAAATCAAAGTAAGATTCTTGTTTCTTACACTGCAATACATGTGTTTTAAATTCCAATCAACTTGCAAACAATGCTTTTCCCTAACATTGGCTGAATGCATGGTGTTTTATGCTTTAGAAACCCAAAAAAGAAACTTGCTTCATTGGCTGATTTGCATATGTATTCATTTACAAAAAAACTTCCAGACATTGGTTTCACCTATCTCTCTGTGAATGCAGTAGTTACTTCAAGTTTGAAAGGTAAGTAAGATTCTTGTTTGTTTGTCTGCTATGCCCTTGCTTTCACTCACATGTCAACACACAGCTTTTGCCGAAGGCTAAGCAAATACAGGGTTTTCTTCACTTTACAAAACAGAACAAGATTTGTCTTTTATTTGCTGCTATGCCTGTATTTTCACTTAAATTCATCTTCAAAACACTGGTTTCCCATAACAAGCTGTGAATGCAGCAGTTAATTCAACTTTGAAAGTTAAGTAACATACTTTTTGGTTTGGCTGGTATGCTCTTGCTTTCACTCATTATCAATGTAAAAACATTTCCTTTACCTAATACTTTGCCAAAACACAGGTTTCTTCAGTTTTTAAAACTATGCAATATACTCATTAAATTGGCAGCTATGCACTTGTTTTCACTTACAGTGAATGTCAAAACACTGCTTTTACTATGGCAAAGCTGCCTGTTCCTCACTTTCGAAATCTAAGTTAGATTCTTGTTACTTACAATGCTATACATGTGTGTTCAATTGCAATCAACTTGAAAACACTGCTTTTCCCTAACCTTGGCTGAGTGCATTGAGTTCTTTGTTTTAGGAAACCAGAAAAGAAACTTGTTTCATTGGCTGATTTGCGTGTGTATTCATTTAAAAACAACTTAAAGACACTGGTTTCATCTTTGTCTTTGTGAAAGCAGTAGTTACTTCAAGTTTGAAAGGAAAGTAAGAATCTTGTTTGCTTGGCTGCTTTTCCCTGGCTTTCACTCACGTGTCAACACACAGCTTTAGCCTAAGTTTAAGCCAATGCAGTCATTTCTTCACTTTACAAAACTAAATAAGTTTTGTCTTATATTTGCAGTTATGCCTGTGTTTTCACTTGATTCATGTTCAAAACACTGGTTTCTCATAACAGGCAGTGAATGCATCAGTTAGTTCAACTTTGAAAGTTAAGTAAGATACTCGTTTGTTTGGATGCTATGCACTTGCTTTCACTCATTATCAATGTCAAAACACTGCTTTTACCTAATACTATGCCAAAACACTGGTTTCTTCAGTTTTCAAATCTAAGCAATATACTGATTAAATTGGCAGCTTTGCACTTGTTTTCACTAACCATGAATGGCAAAACACTGCTTTTACTCTGCCAAAGCTGCCAGTTCCCCACTTTGGAAGTCTAAACAATATTCTTGTTTCTTACAATGCTATACCTCTGTTTTCAATTACAATCAAC
>JAQZBX010114114.1:0-10046 GCA_029593785.1 Cabassous unicinctus
AACTGAACTTTGTTCTGTGACTATTATTTTTAATAATAGTTTTTGTACCTGATATGGTTACCCTCCTGTTTTACTCCTTATTTTGACATAATCTCATTCTAACATAAACTTTGCAAGGATAGTACAATTAACTCCCATAACCATCCTTTACTAAGATTCACTAATTGTCTACAGTTTGTTCTGCTTTGTTCTTTCCCTCCCTCCTTTCCCTCCTTCCCTCTTTCCTTCCTTCCTTTTAATATAATAATATAGATGTACTTTGTTTCTGAATCATTTAAGGGTAAATTGGTGACATTGTGCCCTTTTATCCCTTAATGCTCCAGTGTGTATTTTCAAAGAATAAAATATCCTTTAGGATAACCACTTTAAATTTAGATTTTAAATATCCCAGGGAATTTAATATTGATATATTATCTAACCCAGTCCAAATTCAATTTCATGAACAGAACAAAGAAAACTCATTTTAGCTATTTTATTTTATTGAATTTAGCCCAGATATTGCAATCAATTTTCATTTCTCTTAAGCATCCTTTAATCTGGAATAATTCCTTTGTCAGGCTCTGGGTTTGATAATTCTGAAGTACATTCATTAATTCTGAGGTATATAGGCCTATTACTTCATAGATTAACCCTTATTTGGGTCTGTGTGGTGTTTTCTTATGATTAGATTTGGATTATTTTTTTTTTTAGCAGGTACTGGGGATTGAACCCAGGACCTTGTAAATGGGAAGCAGGTGCTCCCATCAGAGTTGATTTTTCATTTGTTTTCTTGTTTGTTTGTTAGGCAGTACTGGGAATCAAACCTGAGACCTTGTGTGTGGCAAACAGGCACTCAACCACTTGAGCTACATCCATTCCCCAGGTTATGCATTTTAGTAAGGACTAATGCAAAGATGATGTTGCATCTTCATTGATAGTATGATAAGGAAAAGACCTTGCACACATTAAAAATCCTCTATGTTTCTCAAATGAAGGTATAATTACAAATTATAGCTTCACTGTTAGGTAAACCATTTTTGGAGTAGGTAGTAACTTCAAAATTGTCCATTGGTTGGATATGGTGTCAAGGAATTTTTAAAAAATTACTTCATTACCCCTGGTTTAATTTGGATATAATACTTTTGAACCACAAAAATCCTTTGAAATTTTCTTCCTCTATATAGTTTTCCCCTATATTGATTCTCTTATCCTAACTCTTTTTTCATTTATACTTTATTTATTTTCTTCTTTATTTCCTACCTACATTTATTTATCTGAATTGCAAATTATTATGAAACGCTGTATTGCCTGTGTGTGTGTGTATTTGTGTGTGTATGTTTGTGTTAGTACTATGGAAGATTAGATTACATAAGTGTATGATGGATTGATGGCATTTCCATTGTTTACTAAATATATAGTCCTCCTGATGTGATACTTCAGTGTAGATAGTATAATTTAATCTCACAGAAAGAATAAAACGTGAGAACAAAGAAAGCTAGAAGCATTTTACTGAGTTTATTATTAAATAATTTTTCACAGGAAGACATGATTATTATTTTAATTTTGTACAATTAAAGATTTAGGGGCAGTATTAGAAATGAAGCAAAAACTCATAAAGGTCATTTAAGTCATGTTACACTTTACTACAGAGAACACAATGAATATAAAAATTCAAGATATAACTTATGACAGATACCGCCAAGATGCTGCTGCTAATCTCCCCTGTCATTTCTTGGCACCAAAATCCCACTGGCAATTCTAAATTGCGAATCTACAAAACCCCTTTTATTTGGACAGCTCAAAAAGAGGGAGAAAGTAGATTCCTGCTATAATATGGGTTCTCCTTACTCGTACTATCTGGAGACAAATGTTGTGGGCATTCTCTGAATGCCTATCATAATTGTATACACATCATTGACACAATACATCTTTAAATAAAATTTTATCATACCATTAATTGGCCTCTAATCCTGTTCTCCATTCTTCCTTTCATTCTCCTATAAAGAGTTCTTTTTGTCTGATGTCTCTTTATTTTTTATTTACTCTTGACAATATACATTATTTTATTTTCCATACCCTTAGATTTTCAGATTCTATTGCTGCAGTGCATATACACCAATCATAGTGATTGTATCAAGGTTCATTTTAACGTGCAAAAAATCTTTCAGTTATCTTAACCCAAGGAAACAATGAGAAAAATTAGTTTATAATATATAAAAATCTCTTATTCAAAAATATGAAACTTTAAAGACAAACTAGTGATCAAATGGAATCAATGGTCTTGGGAGACTTTGATTTCTTACCCTGACAGCATTCAAGAGGAAACATAGATATCAAATTGGAAATGTGTTATAGGTAGGCAGATTTTTACTGAATTGAGAACTCATGGCCATTCTCACAGCTCTACCCCGGAAATCCTTCCCCCATCCTGCTCTGCTCTCACAAATGAGATGCAGCAAAAATTTCAGTGAGAATTGGGATATCTGACTTCTTATATCTGCAGTGAATACATTACTGATTCTGAAAAAATACTGAGATCTCATGATCTGACTCAAAATTTGTTGGGAATCATGCGCTTAGATTATTAGGTGATATTGTGATGAAGTAGTAAACCAACCAACTCATAACGCAATTATATTTAAATCAAGGTATTTAATGTAAAAAAAAGTATATGACAATTAACATTATACCACCTCACAAAGAATCAGTGTCAGTTGCAAAAGGAAAAAGATAGGTCAATGAACCATCCTTTAATTATTCTATATTACTCAGTAACAGTTAACTGCTAAACGTACTTTGGCCATCACTTATTTTCTGTCTGTTAAACAAAGTTGGATAGTAAAGCTTAAAGCCCTACTGAAGAACTTAGAGGAATACAATGAGACTTTCTCAATGATGAAATTATAGTTAAATAATTTAAAATTCTCTTAGAATGGACCATTTTAAAAATTTCTTATCTGTTACCTATTTTTTATTTCCATTTTTATTCAATGTTTCTAAATATAAAATGTCAAGACTCTTATACCAATTATCTCAAATGAGTCCATGCAAAACAATTCAAAGTATGGACAATAATCATTTCCCCATTCAGTGTTGTTGTTTTATACAATAATGTGAGCAATAGAAAACTGAATTTCATGTTTTTGGTTGGAAAATTTCATTTGTTTACGAAACAGTCACATTACTTGGGAGGCACAAATTAGCTACCCAATTTTATCCAACTACCACACAAAGCAAAAATGACAGTCCCAACAGTGCAAACTTTGTGGGTTGAGATAGTAGACATTATTATCTGTAATAGATTCAACTGTTTAGCTTGAAGATGTTGGCTATTTCTCTAAAGAGATACAAATTTCCTTAGGGTCTTTCCTCTAATTTTGCTAGACTGGGTTCCAGAAGAACTTTCCATGAATTTAAAATGTGACAACTGTAAAGTATTTTGTTGCATTATACAAATAGAAGATCTGGGAACTTTGCTAATGACAGTTGTTTCCTAAATGTCACTGAAGAAAATCCTGACCCCAGTGCAATACTTAGTCCAAATGCTTCTGACCAAAGAAAATTACACAACAATATTTATAGGCTAAAGTTTAAGAAATGGTTGATATCAATACTGAACATATTTTATATGTCAAATACATAGTTCAAAAGTTTATAAAATAAGATCATGCATTATTACTTCTAAGAATATCATATTCAAGAGAAATCCCCCCAAATACTCGTGATAGCATTTGAAGTGGAAGCAGTCTTATAAACAAAAACTATCCAGTTTCTTTACTGTGTTAAGTGTATAATTTAAAGAAATTTAAGAGATTACTGGAAAAATTACCTAGCACATTGAATACTTCAATTATGTAAGCTACCTGATACAGCTATTTCCCCTATAACTCAAGAATAGTTTTGCACAAAGTGTAACTACAACAGAGTTGTTGATTTTCAGGGAGTTATTGTTAGCAAAATGAATTGAGTAAATACATTTTATCATGAAAATTATATTCATGGAATTCTTTTACAGATTGTCAGTAGGTATTATTTATCATATAACTAACCTGGGGCACTGTAACAAACCTTGAACTAATAATTATTTTGTCTTATCCTTGCCTTATACTCACTTAAAATCAAGAATCCCATCTAAAACACATAGACACCTTTTCTGAAACTCCTGCATTTCCCCCAACAAGTCAATAATTAGATGGGAGGAAAAATCTTTAAGATGTCAGATGAGGGAGAGTAAAAGGTCATTCTATATGCCGACTTAATTTAAGCCTTTTGTAAATATTGGAACTGTTGACCATAAATTAGAATATAGAGCATTTTCCCACGAATTATTGTGTGTTTTTTTTTTTACTCAAAGTTGGTAAATTCTTTAGAGTATACAAAATGGGAAAAAAATCCACTTTTTTTCTGTACTGAATATTATTTACACGTATTAATATAGAAGTTTTCCATATGGCTTCAAATGCTTTATGAAAGTGGATCTCAAATGATTCTGCACACTGAATTCACCTGGGAGCTTTTAAAAATTCTAATGCCTGGGTCCCATTCAGAGATAGGAATTTAATTGTTCCTGTGTTTGGCATGGGTACTCAGAGTTTGAAAATGCCTCAGATTTTATCAGTAGGCATCAGAATTTTGGGAACCCCTCCTCTAAGGAGGTGAGATCCAAAACAGAGCCTCAGACTCACACTGTATAGTATGTGGGTCTGCAGCATGGGCATGTCGGAGTGATTCGCAGAAAATCAGAATAAAAGCTCCCCCCCACCAGATCTACAGAATCAGAATCTGCATTTTAACAAGATCCCAGAGGATTCATATCCGAGGCGATGCATTGAAGAATGAGTAGTAATGCATCAGAATTCATTCCAATGTCTCATTTTACTATGTTTAAGACCACTGCATAACCCTGAAGATTCTGCCACTGCCTCATTCTCTTTATATCAAAACAAAGACATTGTCAAGAAGGCTATCTGAGGAACTACTCTGTCTACACTTTAATAATTCAGGTACCTGCATCTTGGTACTAAGTCCCCCATTTTCCAAGCATTCAAAACAAAATACTCATCATTAAAACACTGAATAACACAACCACATTTAGAATGACAAATAGGAGTCTGTCCAGTTTCTATACAATTTCAGCCACATTTCCCAGGCATATCAGTTTTGAAATACTTTAATTCTTGTGTATATCCCCAAGTTTACATTATATACCTTCATTTTTAATTTTGAATATTAAATAGATTGATTTCTTTTGTGTTATGTGTGTAGAACATTTTTTAAATTTTATTGAAGTATATCATCATACATAAATATACATAAACAATAAGTGTATGCTAAGTTGTGAACTTCCACAACAAACATGCATACTATCATACAGGGGTCTCATACATCATCCCACCACCAACAGGTTGCATTGTTGTGAAACATTTGCTACAAATTCTGAAAAAATATTGTCAAAATATTACTACTAAAAGTAGTCCATATCTTATATTTGGTTTATTTTTCCCCTAACCCTCCCTATTATTATTATTATTTTTATTATTATTTTTCAAAAGATAGTTAGATTACATAAATCTTACACTAAAATTATAGGTATTCCCATATGCCCCTCCTCCCATACCTCCCACAACCTCCCACATAAACATCTTTCATTAGTGTGGCACATTACCTTAAATGGATATACACATCCTAGGGCTTTGCCACTAAGCATGGACCATAGTTCATATTGTAGACCACACTCTCTCCCACACAGTTCTTTCTTCATGTTATATGCTGATGTAAAATGGCATATATCTGTCATTGTACTGTCACTCAGGATAATTCCCAAGTCCTGAAAAAGCCCCTGTATTACAAATGCTTTTCCCTCTCCCTGCCCCCAAAGAGTTCAGTGCCCACTGGCTCCACATTAATGTTGCAATTTCTTCCATTGCTTGAATGACAATATGTCTATAACAGAATACCAGTAAGTCCACTCTAGTCCATAGCTCTTCCTCCAAAACTGAGGAGTCTGGGATGGTGATGTCCACTCCACCTCCAATGGAGAGGGGGCTTATATCCCATGGACAAAATGGATTGGATTACCCTGCCTGCAGCTGCAGACTCTCCCCATACCCTGGGATGGCAATTGTCTGTCATCATCTCCCCACTAGATGTCCTGGGTGAGTCCACTGAGCTGTAGCGTAGGAGTTGCAGCTCCACCGAGATTCCTGGCCCAGCTGGCACATGGACAGCCCAAAGACTCCAGTCTCTGGAAGTACAACTACAAACTCCAGCACCAAGGATAGGTTTGAATAGAATTCACAAATGAGCCATGTGCAGGGAGGACATATTTGAGTCCAACTCTGTCACTCTCAGGAGCACAGATTCTAAAGTAGGGCCCACTGATAAGGCACAAAACTATGGAGCTATCCACACTTATATAGGACCTGGGTGTCTCCAGAGCCCTCAGAAGACCCTCTATTTGGGGTGACATCCACATTGGAAGCCTATGAGGTCCTACTGAGATGTGCATAAGCATTACCTCTGGGATGACCTCCCAACTCACTTTGAAGTCTTTTAACCATATGAAATCATTTGTCTTTACCTTTCCCCCTTTTATTAGAAGTCTTTTTAAAGTTAGATTGCCAGTGGGCACTTGGTAGTAATCCCTCATTGCCAGGGAGGCTCATCACCAGGAGTTATGTCCCATGCTGGGAGGAAGGTAATGCATTCATATGCTGAGTTTGGCTTAGAAAGAGGCCACATTTGAGCAACAAGGAGGCTCTAAGGAGGCAACCCTTAGGCATCCCGTAACAATAGGCTAAGTTTCAATTTCAAGAGCAAAGACTTCTAAGGCTAGTCATCAATAACAAGGGTCCATCAGTGGATCATCCTCCTTTGCCAGACACTGCCCCTGCACTTGGGAACTGTTGCTGCTCCCTTGGAGAATGTGGAAGAGCTCTCCAGGATGGGAATTTGGTATTCTCTCATTTATTGATTCTCCACCCACTGTGACAATGCCCCATGAAGATTTGAACCATTTTATAAATGTTATATGCATGCTCAAGTGAACTTCCTCCCATGCATCTCCCACCCCTGAAACCCACACCAATGATCCTCCCCCTTCCCAGTTGTAACCCTTCTGTGATCTGAAGCTTCTTTAAAGAAGCCAATACAACAGCCAAATACAATTACTAGGAAAATGAAATAATAATGATAAGTTTAAATGTAAGAGATAAAATACATGAAAACTTAAAAAAAAAAACTAAAAATAAAATTAAAGGATTGGGATATTCAAAAACTGGGGAAAAATTTAAAAAAAAATTTTTTTGACATTTTAGCCTTTTAGCACTGCAATTTAAGGTGTCCAGTCTGCACTGTGGCACCTTCCCCCTCTCACTCCCCAGTGTCTCACAATTTTTCATTTAATTTTCAAAGAAGTTTTAGGTCACAGCAAAGTCACACACGGAATACAAGAGACTCTCATATATCCAACCTCCTCCCGCTTTCCTCCATCCATATTAAAACAATGTGGATGGTAACATTGTTATAACTGTTATACAGATAGTGAAACATAGTTACTAAATTTGTCAATGGTTTACAGTTTGTATGGTCTAAAGTAAACCAGTTTTATAAATTTTGATATTTACCATGTCTTGTGTCCATCACTATAAGGTAATGAAAAACACTTCCACTGACCACTATTTGATCTATTCTGTTCCTCCCTCTCCATCCCCCCAGGGCCCACGAGGACCCCCTGATTTGACTCATTGGATGACAAGATTCATAGTTACATGCAGGAAAAGGTCTTGACACACTGGTTTGTCCTCCCCTAATAGGAATGTCCTTGCTCATAAGAGATGCCCACCTGTCTGTTTCTGGCTGAATTGGTCCTCCCAAAGAAGGGAGTCCATCTCCTTCCCGCTCATTTTGTGGGTCTCCACCCACTGATACAACACATTATGACAGGATTAATACTCATACACTCCATGGAAGCCTGCTCCAGATGCGCCCTTTCCCCAATGCCCCCCCAAACAACACCCTAAACCAGTGACACTTCCTTGTCATATTGCTGTGGTGAGTATCCCCACCTGTCACAAATTAATCTTTAAAAAATATAATTGCTGCTAAAAAATAGAGTGCTGTTACACTTAAGGAAAGTTGGTACCACAGTTTATAAATGAGATCTTGTACCATAAACGCAGCTGAACTAAACATAAGACTTTATTTCACAAATTAATGCTGTCAAGAGAATCAGTATAGTAGAAAATCACCAATGACATAATTTCATTCTAAATTATGTATTGTGATCAAATATGATCACCCAGAATTTAATATATATAAAAATATATATATTAAATACATAGGACAGAGGTTACATGTTCTGTGTTTTTAAAAAAGGAAACATATAAACTTCCACAATTAGCATCTTCCATCAGAACTGGCTTCCATTAGTATGTCTCTCACCTGTTTGATGTCACCTTTTTGATGTCTAAAATCATCCTAAAGAAATTGAGCTTGAATTTGTGAATCAAGGGATTGATGATAATTATAGAAACTTGCTACAAAAATACTCAGTTTTTTAATGGCCATCCAAAGGGTCTAGATATGGCTGCCACATTGAATCCAGACCTAAGTAGGAAACGTGCTCTATTTTCACAGCCTCATAGGATGCCAGATAATTCCTCATCCCTGCATAAAATAGTTCATGGAGTTTCTCTCTATTCTGCAATTTTTTTTTCCCAGTATAAATAATGTCTCAAGATTGTACAAAACATGACTTTTCCATCACATTCTTAATGCTGTCAATAGCCACTGAGTGAAAACTGACCACACAGCTTGTCTTACAGTTACATTGTATCATCTTTGTATGGACTCCTGCTTTTGTGGGCTAGATTATATATAATATTTCCAGCAAAAACCATGAACTACAGACAACTCAAACACACTTGGATAATTCACCACTTATATATTTCCTTTATTGCCATCACAATCTTATTGACAGCACATTTTATAAAAAAAGTATTCTAATATATGACCTCTAAATAAGATAAATGAATGGAACTGAAGATTATTTTCACAACTACAGCTGCTACTAACATTTGTTTAAAAATTATGTATCCTTTCAACCATTCTTTGCTATTCAATATAACTGGTGCTACATTGGTTTAGTATATCCAATTGGCAATGTTTGCTGACAAGGCAAGCACAATAAGCTCTGCAAAATTAAATTTTCCAATTCAAGCTGAAATTCATTAAGCATAAGCATTTCCTGAGTACACAGTTGCAGAAAATTAAGGAAGGCAGTCTATTCATGCTGAAAGAAAGAAATTTGACTCAACTCGATGGATAATGCAATACACTGAAAATAAGCCCAAAAAAATTAATGAAGGAAATGCAACTTTTGTTTTCTAAATAACATAATTAACAGAAATAAAATGTTTAATGACCAACTAATGTTTAAAATATTATTTAATCTTCACTAGTAAAATTAAATAATATACATATTCTCATAAAATTATTTCATAATTTATTTATAAAATAAGACACACACAATAAAAAAGAATAATATAATTCAATTAATAAACAATACTATTAATATTCTGTTCATGTCAAGCCACGGTTTGGTAAAATTTTATATCTTTGTGATCTTACTGATATATTCTTCATCCAAATGCATTTCTTTTCCTTTTCAGGGTTTCAACTTATTTCTGAATTTTATACACATACTGAAATATATGGAAAGCCACAACATCATCTCAGAATTCATTCTTTTGGGGATTTGTTATGACCCACGCATACAAATAGTTTGCTTTGTGCTCTTCCTATTCAGATATGTTTCCATCTTGGTAAGAAAGCTTGTGATCCTTTTCTCCATCATTTGCAGCTCCCTTTTTAACCAACCCATGTACTATTTCCTTGGTCATTTATCCTGTGTGGATATCTGCTCTGCCTCTAGTGCTACACCCAAACTAATTCAGTGACTTGTTAGTGAGGACAAAAACTATCTTCTATGGAAATTGCATGTTGCAGGTCTTTACCATGCACTTCTTTGGAGGTATTGAGATCTTCATGATTGCTTCCATGGCCTT
>JAQZBX010114115.1:0-10045 GCA_029593785.1 Cabassous unicinctus
TTGCATCAAGGTGTGGTGTCTAGCTCTTTGTGGTAGGTGTGGGCATCTAGCCCTTTGCAGGTGGTGCAGGCATCTGCTGTCTTCTTTAGGAGGCACTGGGATCTCCCGTGTGGTAGGTGGGCACCCAACTGGTTGAGCCATATCCAGGTCCACCTTCATTCTTTTACAAATGGAAATCCAGTTTTCTCAACACAATTGTTGAAGAAACTATTCTTACCCAATTGAATGTTCTTTGCCCCTTGTCAAAAATCAGTTGGCCATAAATGTGAGGGTTGATTTTTGAACTCTCAACTCAATTCCATTGGTCTATATGTCTGCCCTTGTGCCAGTACCATGCTTTTTTGACTATTGTGACTTTGTAATATGTTTTAAGATTGGGGAGTGTGAGACCTCCTACTTTTTTCTTCTTTTTCAAGATGATTTTAACTGTATGCCCTTACCCTTCCATATAAATTTGATGATTGACGTTTCTATTTCTGTAAAAAGGTTGTTGGAATTTTGATTGGGATTACATTGACTCTGTCAATTGATTTGAATAGAATTGACATCTTAACAATATTTACTCTTCCAATCCATGTACATAGAATGTCCTTCCATTTACTTAAGTCTTCTTTGATTTCTTTTAGTATTGTATTGTAGTTTTCTGTGTACAAGTCCTTTATATTCTTGGTTGGATTTATTCCTAGACACTGCGTTCTTTTAGTTGCTGTTTTAAATGGCTTTTTTTTTTCTTGATTTCTTTTTCTGGATATTATTACTACTGTATAAAAACACTACTGAATTTTGCATGTTCATCTTATACCCTGCCACTTTGCTGCATTTGTTAATAGTTCTAGGAGCTTTTTTGTGGATATGTCATCTGCAAATAGAGAAATTTTCATTTCTTCCTTTCCAGTTTGGATGCCTTTTAGTTTCTCTTGCATGATTGTTCTACTAGAATTTCCAGTACAGTGTTGAATAACAGTGGTGACAGGGGGCATCCTTTTCTTGTTCCTGATCTTAGAGGGAAAACTTTCAGTCTTTAATCATATTATCATATTAGCTGTGGGTTTTTCGTAAATACCCTTTATCATGTTGAGGAAGTTTCCTTCTATTGCTAGTTTTCTAAGTGTTTTTTTTATCAAGAAATGGTGCCAGATTTTGTCAAATGCCTTTTCTGCACTGATTAGATGATCGTGTGATTTTTTTTCCCTTCATTCTGTTAAAGTGGTGTATTACCTTAGTTGATTTTCTTATGTTGAACCACCCTGGCATACTTGGGAATCCCACTTGATCATGGTGTATAATGCTTTTAATGTGCCATTGGATTCTGTTTGCTGTATTTTGGTGAGGAATTTAACATTTATATTCATATGACACATTGGTCTGTAATTTTCTTTTGTTGTGGTATCTTCATCTTCCTTTGGAATGATACAACAAAGGTATTATCTCAAATCAATGGTGAAAAGATAAACTGTTCCATAAATGATTAAGACAACTGGTTATGCATCTAGAAAAATTAAGTTGTATTGATAGCTCCGTTCATATTCCCCAAAATACCAAGAGATGAAATAATTAAATGTAAAAAAAATGAAACCCTAAAAGCAACAGAAGAAAACATGGAAGAATTCTTTTATAACATTGGAATGCAAAAGTCCTTTCTAAGAATGACTGAAAATACAGAGCTCACAAAAGCAAATACTGATAAATTTGATGATGATTCCAATACCCTAAGGTTACAGTTCCTCAACCTCCCCTCTTCCAACTACCTTGCTTAACAACCTTATTTCAGCCACTCACTCCATGGACATACCTCCATCTTGTCATTTCCAGTCATTGTGATCTCTCTATAATCTCAATTTCAAATACCCGACTCTCTAACCAGCACAGTCCCTCAACTGCCTTACTCCAACAATCCTATGAACCCACTATAATAGCTTGAAGCTGTGTGTGCCCCAGAAAAACATGTTCTTAAATCTAATCCATTCCTGTGGGTGTAAACCCATTGTAAGTAGGATCTTTTGATGAGTTACTTCAGTTAAGTCATGTCCCACCTCAATCAGGAGGGGTTTTTTAATCCTATTATTGGAGTGCTTTACTCTTATAAGAGAATGAAATTCAGATAGAGAGAGAAAGCCACAGGACATAACAAGCTGAAGTGAACAAAACCCAGAAGAGAAGGGAGAGACCAGCAGATGTCACCATGTGCCTTGCCATGTTACAGAGGAGCCAAAGATTGACAGCAGCAGTCTTCAGGAAGAAAGCATTGCCTTGATGATGGACATTTTCCCGGCCTCAAAACCATGAGCAAATAAATTCCCATTGTTTAAACCAACCCATTTCATGGCATTTACTTTGAGAAGCCTAGGAAACTAATACACCTACCAAGCCCTACAAACTACTGTTCCTACCCACTTTTCCATTGACCCTCACCTCCATTTGATCTTCACTGTCCTCCTTAACCAGCTTAAAATCTAGGATCAATCATTATAATCACTCCCTTAAATAAACCCTCAATTCCCCTGCCCTATTTTTCTTCATCATACTTTGGAAAATGCAACAGTGGTTAACTCTAGCTGTGTACCTGTTCCACTCTTGCACCAGAGATGAGTAATCAGGCTCAGACAACCATATAACCATGCTAAATGTTCTCATTTTAATTCATTATCACTAACCTCCAGTAGATCATTAATGTGGCCCAATACTACTACTTAACCTATTCCATTTGTTCTTCTACTCTTTCAGGCAGCTATTTCATGCTTTCTCCTCGCTCCTCAAATTTCCAATACCTTCCCCACTACTGTCTCTCTCAGCTTATGACTTTGCTTATATTTCACTGAGAAACTAGAAATGATAAAAAGAGAATTTTGACAATATCTACATCAAACTATCTATCTGCATTTATGCCCATATCCCCTGCCTACAGTGGATTAATTGTCTGTTCTCCTACTTATTGCAACCTTTAATGAAGGCTTTGAATTATATTCTATGGCCTCTCGTCTTCTGTAGGTTATTGCTCCATATATCGGTGAAAATCTAATAACCCTTTCTCCTATATCAGTTTTCCCCATACCTAGATGTTTCCCACCAACACATAAATATATTGTTATTTCTCCTGGACTTCTTCTCTATATAACTTACTCCCTTGGAGATCTTACCCAGTCTCCTGTAAATACAAGCTGAGAAATCACAAAAGTATATGTCTAGATCAGAATTCTCCCCTGAACCTCAGACCCTAATTTCCTGTTCAACTTCCCTACTTGATATCTAATAGGCATCTCAAATTTAACATATGCAAAACTGAGTTCCTCATCTTCTCCTATTCCCATTAAGATTATTAGTCCATCCTTTCAATTACTCAAGCCAATGCACTTAGAGTTATCCCTTACTCCTTTCTTTCTACCAGAGCAGAAATCCAATTTATCAGCCAATATTGTAAGCTCTAACCCTAACCTCTTCTCATCTTCTCCACTATTGCCAGTCCTATCTAAGCCAACTTTAGCTCTCAATTATTGCAGTAGCCTATTAAGTGATCTGTTTACTTCTCCCTTTGCTTTCTTCCATTTTTTTCCTCTACAGTAGCCAGAGTGATGCTGTTAAATCTAAGTCAGATCAGGTCATTCTTTACTCAGAACCCTCCAAAGTCATGGTTCCCTAACCATGTGCCAAAGTAACCTGGGGCCTCACAGTGAACTCTTCCAGGTGTCCTGGGTTATTTTATGTTTTTGAGAGAAATACAGAGATACACAATATCTTTTGGACACCACATGAAATACTAACTCTCCTTTCAGTGTTAGATCACACTACATTTCTTTTGATGATGTCATATCTTTGTAAAGCTGGGTTTTCAGCAATTGCTATAATAAAAAGCAAATACCACATATAAACCAATGTGGAATAAAAAATGAATGTGGCAACATCTAATCTGATTGAGAATTTGCACTGTGAACGAATTAGTAAGTAATTGTGGTTAGTTAAGAAAGAAATAAAAAACATTTTTTCCAATTTATGTGTATTATTTTTAAACAGCTACTAATTTGTTAGGACATAATAGAACATAAAAACTTCTCAAGTTCTTTGACCATAATTATTTAATAAATGAAACTGTTTGGTATTTCTTTTGGCCTAGAATGCCATGAAAAAATTACAAGGAAACAGCGGCTCTAAGTTGAGAAATAACTTGGTGTGATTAAAGAACTGAAAAAGATCATTGTGCCTTTAGCATGGTAACCAGGGGGAAGAATGACCAAAAAGCAGTTTGGAGAGGCAGAAAAGGGCCAGATTATGCAGAACATCAGAATATTACAGACCATAGTGAGAAATTATAATTTTATACTAAATCAATGGAAGATCTTTGAAGTTACTTTAAGCAGATGAGTAATTTGATCTGATTTACAATCTTAAATGATTAAGCAGCTCCATGAGAAATCATTGGAAAAGGATGAGAAGGAGAAGTAAGGAAACTGTAAGGAATCCATCTAGGCCAGAGAATATGGTGGCTTGGAGATAGAAGTATATGAAGACCAGGTGCTTTTAGTAGATAGAATTAATAAGACTTGATGATGACTTGAATGAAAGACATAAGGAGAGAGGAGCATCCCCTAAATTTCTGGTTTGAACAATTGGGTGCCCATACCTGAGATGAAGATAGGGAAAAATTAGTTTGGGAGGGGAAAGAGTGAACTTAGGTTTGGATTTGTTAAACTTAAGATACTAAACAAGATGAGAGTTTGGCAGATAATAATGAGATGAGAATAGACAGGCATTCAGGTTTGAATATGAAATCAATATTCCCTTCCCCAAATATAGCATGCATTTTCATTCCTCCTTCAGTCCTTATTTTACTGAGTTCTTTTTATCTGTAAGCACTAAATACTCTAATATATACAACCTCTTCCAAACCCAACTCAAAGCCAGGGCAGGTAGAGTCTCCAGTGCCATCGGTGGGTGTGCACAAAATTTAGTTTTGCTGTCATAAAATCGGTATTCAGGGTGCTTAACAGGAAGTGAGTATGACCATATGTTTTTCGGTTTCCAAACTGTTTCTTGTAAACATGAACTTACTTCTCTTGGCTGTTGGTAACCTTCCTAGCCTCTTCCAATTTCTCATTCCTTAGGATTGCACTTTATCCTTTTTACTATAGCTATTGCTTGGGACTCTTACTGCAAATCAATCAAACCACTGGAATATAAAGCTGACACACACACCCAACTTTGAATTTTTCCGTTGCCTGGAACTTTCTGTTGTGAGGCTTTACTTACCAAATCGAGTCACCATGAGTCTCAGTGACTTAAGCTGGAATTTGACACTCCCCTATTTTGGTCCATCTACCACCCTCATAGATTCTGGTTTTCTCTGCACTTATTCCACAAGTGGAGTGTTAGCATGTCTCACCCTCAAACCTGTTTCATTGATAAAAGCCTCCCTATCTTTGTACCAGATTTCTGCTCTTCCCCTCTGGAAACCCGTATTTATCTTTTAAAAACCCAACTCAGTCATCACTTTAATTTATTTTCCCTTGAAATTGTTCTTGCTAAACTCCACACTAGAAAGGAGTATTTTCTTCATGTTGCCTTTAGTTATTTTGTGGTCTTTCTATCGATGTAGCAGAATACATACATATTTGTGGGTTTTTCCCTTTTACATGCAATCATTCAACAATTTGGCCTCAGTATCAAGCGGTCACATATGGCCCTTTGTATTAATTTGTACTTATATTTACTCTACTTATATTTAAACTAATAAAGCACAGAAAACTTTTGATTGCCACAATTACTATAGATTTTCTTGTAATTGTGGTAGCAACTATTTTAATGCTTATGCTCCTGTTTCTACATTTGTTTTTTCCTTACCCCAGAGCTGCATATATATTTATGTTTACTTCTATTAAATTGGATAGTTTGAGGGTGAAAAGACTTCCACTGCTTTATTAAAACTATTCCACAGTAGAATGTACTTCCTTGTGGCAAGAATACTTTGTTTTAGCCCACAATTAAGAATCAATCTTAGAAATGTAACAGAGTCAATTTGACACAAGTTATTGCCTTAATATAGTATCTCTTGAGATTACAAGTTCTCCACCCTAGAGCTAAGCTTTCAAGTATTGTGTGGTTCTTTTTTTTAATGTATCAGACACATCAATATTTATGGATTTCCCCCCTATGCTAGATCTTTCAATAATTTTTATCTCTTCTGAATGAATCAATCCATCAGGTTCTGTCATTTGTATTGATTTGCACTTATCATATAATGAGCATTTCATCACTCAAATGCTTGCTAATATAAGAATTCTTGAAGGCTTGTTTTAACATTGGCATAGTCTTTCAAATCATTGCAGTACAAAAGAAATCCTCCACATCGTCACTCCCTACTTTTGTTATGTTATATTATCTCCTTAGTGGTTTCTGTGTCAAACAGAAGCTGAACGAATTAGATTTCCTTAAATGATCTGTAATTTCTATTCCTTTTCCTAAAGAATGGTATATTAGTAACTCTTTTATGTCTCAGTGTCCAAAATATTGTTAATTCATTTCTTTTTGGTGAGCACTATTTATTCCCTACAATGTATTTTATAAAATTAATTGCTTCAGCCTAATATTCTCCATCTTCCAGTAAACGTGAATGTAAAACTTACACCTGTTCAACTCTACATGTCCCACACTACTGAAGGAAGTACTCTTCAAATGGAAACAAGTCAATCAATATTTGTTGAATTAAGTTCAATTGATATTGAAGGAAATCTTTCAGGCCCAAGTCTCCTAAATTAATGTGAAGATCTTTTCTGTGGCAGTTCTCTGGTTCCTAAATTGATCTGTTTTCCCAGTTTTCTATTATAGCTCCACATAGAAGACACAATCAATTTAAAACAAATAGCTCAGCCCAGCTGGGAAATACAAAAAATTAACTAGGTAAACAGCACTCAAGGAGTAAATGTATGTAGTTAAAATTACCTAGCCATCCCCACTAACTCTTCTAAATCTTGAAGTTTTAAAGTAATAAAGTGTGTTTAGAGACAATCAAACAAAAAGTTCCTTTTTTTTTTTTTTTACCTCATTCCTTAGTTATGCCTAAAAAGAAAACAGTCAAGGTTTGATGTTTATCCTCATACTATGACTTCATGTATTTTTTTATTATTCACTGCTGGAATAAAGAAAGGAAAATTTTATTCCTCGGGATGAAATGCTTTCTGCTGGAACAGAATTATTTTTCTTATTCATATCTTTTAGTGGTTTATGAGATTTAAAGGCAATAAAATATCTGCACCTGCATTTTTGTGGGACTAAAAAACTTGACTGAAACTGGACTGTATCCAGGGGGCGTCAAAGGAGAAAAAACCGTTTGACACCATTAGCCTTGGGGTACCAAGTGAGGCACATAAAATACATTGTACTTCCCTTCTGAAAGCATAATCATAATCCCTCCATACATTGCCAAAACATGTGGTATATGAATAACCCAATTAGTCACCTAAAATTTAGTCTGCATGATGCCAAACATCTGGATATTTGGAAACATCCAGATGAATGAGTGAATTTTTCACTCTTCTTCCGAAAATTTTTGGCAGTGTATGAACACAGGCAGATACGGGCACTTTTGACTGAGTTGTTACTTTCAGACATCAGGTTCCAAAATATGTTAAAATATCCTGCCCCTTAAATATCCAAAGAAAACCTATTTAGAATCTTTAATGAATCATTTTGATTGAGAATTTTTACTGAACACTTATAATGGCAAAAATCAGAGTCATTAAACGAAATTTGTATGTTTATTCAATAGATTTTTGGAAAACAGAGTATTAACGTTCTGCTTTCCAGGGAAAATATCAATATTATGATCATCTGTCTTAAGCTTTTCATGTACCCCATTTTTACTTCAGCATGTTACTGTGCCTATGCTCTGATCCTTCCCTGCTGTCTCAGAGGTTTCTCCAGGAGGGATGTAGGACAGGAAAAGACTTTGTGGCTGTAAGCAGAAAACCTAAGAGGATAAGGGGCTGATGCCTAGTCACCAATGCGGGACAAAATATTGGCACAACATCAGATGCAGAGGAGTAAAAGACTGATATTCAAATGTCTTTTTGCACATGGGCATGAAGGATGCCCTCCCCAAATACAAGAACAACACGGAAAGTCTCCAGAAATTTAGACAAACTCCAAGAGAAAAAGAAGAAGGAGGAAGAACTCTGAGATCCGTGATTAGAAATTTCAAACCAGATACCCCTCTCATCATATATCCTCTCTCTCTCTCTCTCTCTCTCTTTCTCTCTCCTCCCCCTATTCCTTTCTGTCACTTCTCTTCCCTATATATTCGTGTTTCTGAACTTAACAATGAACTCCACCAATAAAACTTTTTCATGTGGTCCTACCACTCTAATTACTAAGCCATCTCTTTTTCCTTTTCCATTAAACTTCTCAGGCTCCTATAGGCATTTCACTGCCTATACCCCAGACATTCATTTTAACCTCCCTGCAGGCCAGCTTCTGTTCCTGTGTTTAGTGTTAGAGCTTTCATTAAGTTAATGAAGTTTACACTTCAGGGCCCCTCTCTTAAATGAGCCTATTATCAAGGCTTTGGACTTTACCCTAGCAAAGTGTCCACATACATATGTGTTTTGGCAAAATTTACAACTCTAAAATTGCAGGGCTTTTTATACAGCCAGAGGTTGTATCACAGTATGGCACGTAATACTGGAAATAGGTTGATATGAAGAAGAAACAAGGTTTGAAAGGTACAAAGCCAGAAGAGTCTATAGAAAGTTATAAATGGAAGATTCATTTCTCACTGATGCTGGGTCAAAAAGTATTTGATTAATATGACACATACAATTATAAATGTACTATCTATTTTTTCCTTTTTAATGGAAATCACAATGAATGAAATTAATCAGAATCCACATATGTAGGGCACACATTTATGACAATGTTACAGATAGCTAATATGTCTGAGTTTGAACTCACATGTTTTATGCATCTCAAATTATTGGATGGCATCTTTGCATATTTGGTTCATCTTGTCCCAATAAAATACTAAATCTTCCATTTAAAGCTGCACACAAAATTGCCAGCAATATAGAGAAATGACCTAAAATAAGCAAATGTTCCAGTGACAAAATTCCCATATGTGTTCATTAGGGATTGAATTTAGTATAAGTAATTTCTTCACAATTAAGAAGCTAAAACAATGTAGCTGTGATTTTGCAATGCATTTAAAGAGCTCTTGAGCATGCCCTAATTTCAGATTAATTTTGTACATTTTTCAGAATTATTGAGAATATTAAAAATAGAATATATTTTTAAGAAATATCCTAATGGAAGCCAAAAATGTAAACTGAAAGAAAGAAAATTGGTAGAAGCTTCAAACTGTCTTTAAAATGTGTGATTTTTACAATATTTTTAAATTTGTAATTAGTTATTTCTTTTTGCATTCTAAATAAATATTCACTTTGTTACTAGTTTTGTGTTCCACATTTTGTTGCTGAACAAGTGGACTCTCTGCCCGATGCTCATGAAAGACCAATTCGGTGACAACAGGTTTTCAAAAAGAGAAAGAATTTATTACAAGATGCAAAGTAAGGAGACAGGAGCTAGTTCAGATCTGTCTCCCCAAGCTATGGAATCTTGTGACTTTTATGTGATTTGGAGGAGGTTAGCTTAGGGAAATAAGATAGAATGAGGTGAGGTTACATAGGCCAAGAGGCTGGGTTATATGGAGCATGTGCCACTACAAATCTTGCTTGCTCATACATCATGTGTTTAAAAATAGCAGTGTAGTATATAGACTGCCTGTGACTTTTACGATTATAATTAGGTAAAAGTAATTCCAGGTCAGAGTTTCTTATATCTGCACATGCTGTCAGGACTAGGACTGGGTGGAACCAGTCTTAACTGGTTCTATGAGGCAGGAGCATATCTTAAGGTGAAGCAAGCTTCTATTTACCAAACATAAAATGAGGCAAATAAAATAGACCTAAGGAGGTGGGCTCTCTTATGGAAGGGAAGCAGAGGTTTTTCAAGCATGCAAGGGAGGGGTTCTGTAAGTGGGCTAGCAGCAGTTTCAATTTTATAT
>JAQZBX010114116.1:0-10046 GCA_029593785.1 Cabassous unicinctus
CGAATTTCTTTATAAAAATGACCATCATCATAAAAATAGAACCCAAGCATTCCAGCTCTGGTTGATGGCCCACTTATCCCAAGACAAAGTTCACATGATAAAACGATAGTGGTACAAAAGTACCTGGAAGGGCCCTGGCAATTCACTTTAAGGACATATGATGCAGAAGAGCTTTAAGAAAACAGGTTGATATTATGGAATAACTAGTAGGTGAATTCATCACCTCTTTTCAATTAAGGAAAGAGGAGTGTTTGGGGACCTGAATTGGGGACAGCATTCCAGGCATCTTATGCAGCCAAGAAAATTTCACCTGCTATCATCTGCCTGGAAACAAGGCAGATGAGAACAGAAAACACTATCCCTCTTGCCCCAGTCTATGCAGCTGAGCTTTGATCTCTCCCTGATCAGTGTCTGCAACAAAGCAACTCTTCAGGATTGGTCCCAATACAAGTTTTATCACCAGTCAAGTTGAGCAGCACACAGCTGGCCTTGACAATGGCAATGAACAGCACGAGAGAGTGCCAGCTTCACTAGGGGGACACTGGAAGGTCCACTCTTAAGGTGGCCTAAATGAACTTGACTTGGCTGTGGCCTCCTTTGGGGCAGGAATGGTGCTTTGTACACCTCAATTCCACCAGCACAGAGTAACAAAAATCTGTGAGCAGCTCTTGACAGCTCTTCTTGCACAATGGATGGCGACTGGACCTTCTCACCACCTCCACTGCTACCAACCTAGGCCATGTCACTCTAGCCTGGATGATGGCAATAGTTCCCTAACTGGTCTATCTCTTTCTCTCATGCCTTGATACTCTACTCGCCCCGGAATAGCCACAGTGAACTTTTTCAGGTCATGTTACTCCCCTGCTCAAAACCCTCCAACAGCTTCTCATCACATTAAGAACAAAATCCACATTCCCTCCCCAAGACCGATAAAGCTCTGTGTGATCTTGCCCTGCCCGCCCCTCTGACTGTCTCTCATTCTTTTCTCCCTCCTCTGCAGGAACACTGGCCTCTTTCTGTCCTTCAGATGCTCGAGTAAGCACTCATCTTAGGGACTTTTCACAGGCTGTTCTTCTAGTCACAGACCTTCCATGGCTTCCTCCTCGCTTCATTCCCAGGTCTCTGCTCAAATGTCGTCTCTTCAGAAAGGCCTTTCCTGATTTCAGTTTCCTGATTTCCAAAGTCACTTTCTATTCCCTTATTCTGTGTAATTTTTCTTCATAGCACTTTTCACTACCTGACATTATATTACATAATTCTTTGTTTACTGCAGTGACTATCAACCCCACTGAGGGGGAAAGGCTTTTAAAAAAATGCCAAAGCTCCAGTCTCCACCCAAACCAATTAAAAATCAGAATTTCGGGGGACAGGGACAGGGAAGACAATTCTATTTCACAAAAACTCCCCAAGTGATTCTAATGTGCAGCTAGGGTTGAGAATCTAGAATAGCGCTTCTCAAACTTTAGTGAACATACAAAACACCTGGGGATAGTATTAAACGTAGATTCTGATTCAGTAGATCTGGAGTGGGGTCTGAGAGTCTATGTTTCTAACAAGCTCCCAGATGATGCTGGTCCATGGCCCATCCTCTGAGCTGCAAGGGTCTAAAACAGCACTGCCTAATAGAACTTTCCACGATGATGAAAATGTTCTAAATCTACATTGTCCAATACAGTAGCCCTGACCACGAGTGGCTAATGAGCATTGAACTGTGGCTAGTGCTCTTTTTTTAATCTTAGGGGTTACCATATTAGACAGTACAGGTCTAGAATGCATATGTCCCATAAGCAAAGACACCAATGCCTAGAAATGAAAGGTGTAAGAGAAGAATCAAGGATTATTCCAAATTCTTGGCTTGTGCAGCCTTCTGCAGATTGGGAGGCTATGAAAATCCTACCACAAGGCCTAGTTGGCCGCTACCTCAGGAGTCGATAAACATTTGCCTAAGGCAGGCAGGCAGGGGAGGCCATATTGAGCCACCCTAGTGACTAAAGCTTGTGGTAACCCACAGAGGACCACCTTAGCTTCAAGACTCAACTTACACTTCATCATACAAGACCCTCCACTAACCACAGCCCCTGGCAGACCTGACCTCACCCACCTCTGTGCATCTGCCAAATTCTGTACATTCTTCTAGTCACAGCCCTCACAACATTTTATTGCGTTGATTTATTTATAGGTTGTCTGTCTCTCCCACTAGATTGTAGCTCTTTCAATAAGTTTCAGAAAGAACTTATTCCTCTTGGAAAAAGAACTATTACCATCACCTAGCAAATGCCAAGCACAGTGAAGGACAAAATAAATCCTGTGGGCCTGGAACCCACATAAGCAGCATTCCTTACTATTAATCACAAGAAATAAATTGAATTCAACAGGGGGGAAAATCACATAAGAAAAAAATAGTATTCCCTTGTTAAATGACTCAAAATTTTCCAGACACATAAATCCAGATTTCAGAATTCAGCATAAAAAGGTGGCCCTAATTTGATCCATTGAGACTCACTTCTGAAAACATGAAAACTGGACAAGAAGGGGTGATGTCCTTCTGACAAGAGATCCAGAAGCTGTTATTCTGGGATTTAGGGGAGCTGCTAAGATTCAGTCACATTCTTCCCTGAAAAGCACGTAGGTCTGGTTCCCACTGGAACTGCTGGGAGGTGGATCTGGCCCCAAGGACAGCAGGGCCCCTGGGAGTCTGTGCATCCAGATGTTCAGTCTGCCCCTGCAGTTAGAGCCCTCCACTGTGACAGAAATGAGATTTCCAGGGTAACCAAGGACAACAGGGAAGAAAATTATGGCCCCGGAAGGAAGTAGATTAAATTTTAATACTTCAAGTCAACATCGAATTTATTTTTAAAACTACATATCTAACAATGCCAAATAAGCAAGGCAGAATGGATGGCGCTATAAAGAAGAGTCTAAAGGAATGAATATTCTAAGTATGTATATGATTCTCCCCAATTTTGAGACTATTTCAAAGTGCCCAGAAGCTCAAAGAAACCAACACAGAAATAAAACCAAAACTGAAAAAAAAAAAGGGGGGGGAGGGGACTCCTTTTCAGATTTAGGCCACAACTACTTTTTTTTTCCCTCCATTATTTCCAAAAACACAAGGCAGACTCCATTTGTGGTATTAGACTTTGCTAAGTTTGCTAAAATTGTGCAAAATAATTACTTCACCTAGAGAAAGAGCTCTTTACCAAGTGAAAATGTAAAAACACATCTATGCTCTCATGTGCATCCAAGACAACAAACTGGTTAAAATATGGATGGGTTAAGAGATACCTAAGCTATCTGGTACTTTTCATTCACTCACTCATTGAACCATTCATCCATTTCCCCCCTGCCTCCCCCCATTTAAATATTATCCTATGCTCACTCTAACAGATTCTCTGGTCTAAAGACCCTTACTAGGTTCTGTGGATTAACGAGAATATAATCTGTTAAACAGCATTTACTCAGGTACTGTGCTGTGTCTCACATGCATTATCTCATTAAATCCTTGCCACCACCCTCTGAAGTAGACAGGTATTATAGCCCTAACTTTAAACTGAAGAAAATGAGAAACTTTAGGTATCTCTCAAGCAAGTTCACACAACTGGCATGAGGTAGAGTCTGAACTTGAACCCAAGCTATCTGACAAAGGAGTAATTTAGAGAATTCAGCATTGTTAAAGTAACAGGAAGCAGCAGAATTTCTGAAAACACTGTGGAGCCAACTCCAAATTCCAGCCCTTCCACTTACTAGCTCTATAACCTTGAACAAATTACTTAACCTCTCTCTGCTTCAATTTCCTCATCTATAAAGCAGGGATGAGGAATGAATACAACAGAAATAAGGGCCATGGTATAGGGTAGGGACTAAACAGCGACTAATATTATTCCAGCTACAAGGGTACAAATAAAAACGGTACATTTCAATTGTAAAATGATTTTTAGCAGCAATAACCTACATTAGAAATAATAGGTTCACAAAGGTTAATCAGTTTTAAATTAGTTTACTAATTCTGTGACTCATTTATTTAAACACAGGACTGAGAGCTTGCAAATTTTGAATTTATTTTCTTTCTGATAGATTAGTAACTTTATGCTACAATACCCTCTTGCATGCCACCTCTCACTATGGAAAGTAAATGTTTGTTTAAAAACAAAATGTGGGCATCACTTGTTATAAAACCATATATGGAACAACTTTGGTAATAGAAGTGAACAATGAATGCCCGAGCATTATTTAAAGGAACCCACCGTGATTCCTCTCAGAAAGCAAACAACTTCCAAATTAATAAATCCAAGTTCATATATACCATCATCATAATATGTATGCTGGATGTGCTTAAAGTGAAAAAGACCTGCAATCACCTTAATTTTTTTATTTTTGAGACTTTAGCCAATTCTTGTGCTCAGATGGCAATGTGGAATAAGCTTGCACTTTAATAAAACAACCAAATGCACTATTTTTTAAATCTGCTCAGTAACTGGGCTCTAGGGTAATCTCCTAGGCATGATACAAAAAGAGCTTTGGAATTATTTACTGTAAACTAAAATTAATCAGAGAAAGGGTATGCCAATTTTAATAGTAATTCTTATTTGCCTGGCTTTCCAACATCCGACAGTGTTAACGATATTTAACTGACAAACTGCACAACGGAAAAAAAGCAGAACTTTAAACACAACCAAGCTTCTTTAAGGCATCATGTACAAAGCTCCCCTCCTTTAAGAAATATTTGGCTACCTTTTTAGTTGCAATCACTCTGTAAACATTATTAATGGTGTGTGTTCAAAACACATTTTCCTCTTGTTTTTAACCACCATTTTTTAAAAAACTTCTTACTCCCACCCCTCATCTAAAAGCATCATTTTTTAGCCTGCTGGTAAAAATAGAACTAAGTGCCCTGAGAATCACAGTACTCACTATATGTGGTTCACTTTTATCAAAAAAGAGGTGGACAGATGAGGAGGAAGGAAGAAAACACCAGCTATGTTTACAGAATTCAGAAAGATCAACCTGTTACTTTTGATTAAATCTATTACTGTTTACGTCTACTAAGAACAAAAAAAAATCTTCCTTTAAAGGAAATCATACTGGTTTTTTGGTTGTTTTTCTCTGCCTCAGGTAATTCCTAACTGCAGATGCTTTGCTCAAGTGGGCAAAAATACGAATGCCACTGATTTATTTAAAGGTCTCTGGTGACCTCCCTTCACTGTCTCTAACTCAGTCATTTTCTTCTACTACACCCAATTTCAAAACTGGTCACTTGACATTCTAGCTAAGAGAAATGTAGTCATCTATTCAATACTGCCATGTTTGTGGCTTGTAACCCAGTTACCTAGCATGAGTCAAAGTGCTGGGCGCTTTACACACATCGTCTCTAATCCTCAAAACCACCCTGAAAAGGCTTGGTGACTTTGCACCTTTAAGGGACTTTTCTAAAACGAGGTTTTTTCCAGATGGATGGGGAAGGGAGGCCTTCAGGGGTTCAAGCAGGTAAAGACACAGGTCACCGGTGAGCGGCGAGGAATGGCCTTTGGGTTCCAAAAGCACTGGTGCTCCAACGTACCCTGCCTGAATCCCTCTCTTTTGGGGACAGGCTAGAATCCGGGTCAGGCCTTCCCGACTACGGCGGGCACACCTTTCCTGGGCAGCCAGGGCTTCCCCCTCGACGCACCGCGCCACGGCGGTTCCGTGGCCCCGAGAATCCCGGGAAAGTCGGGGGGTGGGGGCGGGAGGCCGGGCCTGCAGCGAGGGGGCTCACAGCCCCCCGCTCCCCTCCACCCCGCCGGCCAGCAACTCGGGATGCGGGGGTGGGGGTGGGAATGAACCAGGCAACAAGCAGGCAGGAGACACTTGCTCAAGCAGTTGATGAAATCTGCGTTTCTCCCGGGCCAGGCAAAGCTCCCGCATCCCGGGCCGGTGGCGGGCGTAGGGAGGGTCTCCCATTCAGCCGCCCCTACGGACTTTCGGGTCAGGGGGCGCACTGGGGGGAAACGACACCGCCGGGGAAACCCCGCCAGGGCGACGAGGAAGGGGACACGGTGGCTTTTCAAAAGGGCCAAGAGGTACCCATCAACCATCTCCTCCGACCCACCTACACCGGGAACAAAGAGCTTCTGTTTCAGGCAGGATTAACCCTGCCGGTCCTGGGTTTGGAAGAAAAAGAAACTTTTCCCCCGGCTGCGGGAGCGGAGGGGAACTGAGGGAGGGGGCCGGGCCCCCGGCCTCGCGGGCAGCAGGGCGGGCGCTCGCGGCGGAGCAAGCGCAGGTCCCCGCCGGGCGCTACCTGCGGGCCCGCGTCGCGCCCCCAAGGCCGGGCCCCGCCGCGCTCACCTCTTCGATGGCCGCCACCGTGTTCCGGCACTGGGCGGTGCGGGTGGTGAAGCTGGAGGCGGTGGGCGCCTTGTAGTCCTCATGGGTCTCGGCCACGAATTCCGACACGGAGATCTGGTCCGGCATCGCCTCAGCGCCGAGAAGCCGGCGGCCCGGAGCGCGAGAGCCGCCGCCTCAGCCGCCGCCGCGGGCACCGACCGCACGGACGCCGCCGCCTCAGCCGCCGCCGCGCCCGCAGCGCCTTCCCGGCCCCGGCGGACAAAGGGAAGGCGGCCGGAGGCGCCGGGACGCGCGCCGCAGGAGCCGGGCGCCGGCGGGAAGGAGCGGGTCCGCCGCCCGCGGGGCCCGGACACAGCCCGGCCGGCGCGAGACGAGGGGGCGCGCGCGCAGCCCCGCGCAGCTCGGCCCGGGCCCGGGTCTCCGCCGCCGCGGCCGAGGAGTCCCGCGCGTCCTCCGCCGCCGCCCCGCCGCCCCTTCCTCTCCCGAGCAAGCCCCTGAGGCGGGCGCGCAGAGCCGGGCGGAAACTGCCCGCCACCCAGCCGCGGGCACCGAGCGGCTCCTGCGGGGAGGGGGCGGGGCCGGGCCGGGGGCGGCGGCCGGGCCGGGGCGGGGCGGGCGGCGAGGGAGCCGGGCCGCCAATCCGCGCGCTCGCCGCCGCCGCCGCCGCCGCCGCCGGGAAGCTAATCCTGCGCGGGGGACGGCGGCGCGCGCCTAGACCGCCGCGGAGCAGCCCGGGCCGGCGCCGCCGCGCGCCGCATTGTCTGAGCGTTCGAGGGTTCCCTTGCGCGCGAGCCGGGGTTCGAGGGGCCCCCCACCCCTCCCTGGGGCGAAGTCCCTTCGCCAGGCGCCTCCTCCTGGCTCCTGAGGCCGTGAGGGTGTGTGCAGGTTGCGCGCGGACGCTCCGGGACCCGGCCAGAGTCCACCCCTCTGCGTCCCCACCCCACCTTTGGTTGGAACTTGCCTTCGGTTCTCGCCTTCCACCACGGGGAACGCCCGTCCAGGCGGAGAAGAAAGTCTGCGGAGTTGGCTCCTGCGGGAGGAGGTCCTCCACCCTCGTGCACACCCCCTGACAGATCCCTGTCGCTCTCACCCCGGCCGAAGCCACCAGTTGGGGTTCGGCAAGAATAATAATAAATTGCCACCTAGTGAATGTTTATGTGCTTTACATAGACTTACTTAATCCTCAAGGCGTTGTGCACAAGAGAGATTATTTTATATAGAATATAATTTGCCCAAGAGTACTCAGTAAATGACAGAGTGTCGATTCAAACCCATGTGTCTCCACAACTCCAAAGTCGGAGCGCTTCAGGAGGTTTACAGGCCCGCTAGTAAACGTCCTGGTCATGTTTTCTAAGCTGGTACAATTACAGCTAATTTTCAGTTGTAAGTAGTTTAGGGGTACTAGACCAGGAACACTCTGGAAAGTAAACTGAGCTCTCTGGAATAGGTATTCCTGTAGAAAGTGGAGAAACCGAGGGAGTGTATGAGAGGAAGAGGAGAAGGGGCTTTTTAACTGGCTTCAGAGAATGTGCAATAGCAGGTAGATCTCATACGTAAGTGGTCCAGTAAGGAGTTTGAATCATTGCAGATTTTCATTTACAGCTCTCAAGGAAATTCTTGTAGTTATTTTTTTTTTTTAAATCCAGAAGCTCTGAAGACTCTAGTCAAATAAAATCACACTCTATAACTCTCTACCAGGCATGTGGCATGGTTTTTGTAGCTACCAGCAATAAAACCACGAGAAACTTTACAAAAACCTTTTGTGCATCTGAAAAAGAGGAAGTGTGAGAGACACTGGAAATTCAATATGTCAGACAAAGCAGTCTCCTGACGCTGCAGGACACTGGGCCAGTCAATCTTTTTAAGCTTCCATGTAAGAATTTGCTATATGAGGTGGAAGCTTGGGTCAGACATTATGTATGGTCTTTGGTATTTTAGTAGCATTGCATGTGAAATTTAGGTTTTTAAAATAGCTGTATCAGTGGATAGCTT
Organism: Cabassous unicinctus; assembly: GCA_029593785.1. Taxonomy (NCBI): domain Eukaryota; kingdom Metazoa; phylum Chordata; class Mammalia; order Cingulata; family Chlamyphoridae; genus Cabassous; species Cabassous unicinctus. The sequence continues at coordinate 8,317 of JAQZBX010114116.1, forward strand.
TTATCATTGCACTAGGCAATAAAGTTACAAGTCTTACAAATTTACATATGTCTGCTTCTATCTTCCCTTCTTTTTTTTCTTTTTTCTTTCAATTTTTTTTTTTTTTTTACCCTTATGCTGTCTCTGGGGATTTCCTCTTTTTGCAACTTGGGACAATTCAAGTCCTATGTATATATTCTTTACGTGAGTACATCCTCTCTTGTATTAGGTAGCTTCTGTTCCTTCCTACGTAGTTTTCCAGCTACAGTCCCTTTGTTCTCCTTTGTCACTGGAGAATATCCTGAATAACTTTCATAGTCTTGATTTTTAGAGGGCTAATGTCAGGCTATGACGGATTTAAGAAAAGAGAGTAATGTTCTTCCTTGGTGTCTAGTATAATATTAACCAGACTAAGGATTACTTGGTATATGAGGCCACACAAGGTTAAACTTGGTATTCTCTTTTCTCTTTATACACAACTCCTGTTCTTATTTTTTGTAGTATAGTATAATTTTCCAGGTAGAAGACTTTTAGTAGCCTTAAAAATTAAAATTGCAAAGCTGCACTGCATTATGCAAGTGGATGGGAAGGGTAGTGGAAAACAAGTAAATAATTACCAAATCCATTGGTGGGGTAAAAAGGACTTGAGATTGGTAGAACATAAAACACTAAAGCAATTCATTCCTCCAGCTATCCCCTAGAAATCTCAGTAAAACTTATCCAGTGCCAAAGCCTAGAATTAAAGCAAGACGGGAGAAAAACATAGCTAATGTCTCACCGAGATTAATAGAACAAGAATGAGTCACTTCCATCAAATAATAATAAAATTAAAGTTGAACATGGCTCAAAAAACAAAACAAAACATTACACATATACACATTTTCTTAAATGCATCAAGAGGAGCATGTTGATACTGAAATCATAGGCCTATATGCTCTTATCCAGAATTTTAAAATTGTAAACACACTGAAAGTCTAAAGTTTTAAAAATAGCACTTTTAGTGGTAAAATTTACCCAAAATGAACTGACATAGGCTATAGTATTTTATTTATCTCACTTCATGTGAATATTTATGTTTAACAGCAAAATATAAATGTGCTTGATTATGGAGTATGCCTCAGCCCCCACTGTGCTTCCAACTATTTAATATATGCATTGTATTACCTTTCTAAAATCTGAAAAATTCTGAATTCTACATACATCTGGCCCCAGGAGTTTAAGATAAGAAATTATAAGTCTGTATTATTTTAAAAAATAAAAAATAAAAAAGGAAAGACATGGTGTTACAGACTGGTTATTTCGAGGGAAGAAAAAAGAAACTATTCACTCAAAAATGAAATATTTCCAGCAGCTCAGAGATTGGCCAACAGCCCATTTTCCAAAGGCATTTTCTGCCTCTAGTAGTTCATAAGAACCTGAGGTTTTTCCCTTTTGTATCAAGGTGTAAAATGTGTTCTTAACTCTGAAATTTGCTCATCTAGTTTACTCGCTATTTATTTGTAAATGATCACTCTTGGAATGAACAATCTGTGACTTAAGAGAGCTATGGTAAATACTGTAATAAAATAGGAAAAACAAACATACCCTAGTGATGTGAATATGTAAGCATAACCAGAAATTTCTTTTCCACATTTTAACAATATTTTCCCAAAAACCGTGTTGCTGATGGGAGCATTTATCCCCAAAGTGAGAGAAGTTTGCAAAATTTACCACAGTGATATCACCTTTGAACTTGGGGGGGGGGGGGGGGG
>JAQZBX010114117.1:0-10046 GCA_029593785.1 Cabassous unicinctus
CATTCAATGTTATTACTGTAAAGGCAGTTCTTATTTCATCCATTTTATTTGTCATGATTTATTTTCACCAGTCTTTTGAGACTTTTAGATACTATTACTAATATAATCTTCATGTCTAGACTCTATTCCAAACCCCTCTATCTTGTCTTTTCCTTTCAGACTGTAGCATAACCTTTATTATTTCCTGCAAAGCTAGTTTTTTGTAATAAACTCTCTCAGTTTCTGTTTATCAGTGAATATTCAAAACTCATGCTCATTTTTGAAAGACAATCATACTGGATATAAGATTCTTGGCTGGAAGTTTTTCTCTTGTAGTAACTTAAATATATCATACCACTGCCTTCTTGTCTCCATGGTTTCTATGAGAAATCAGCACTTAATCTTATTGGGTACCCCTTATATGTTATGCATTACTTTTCTCTTGCTGCTTTCAGAATTCTCTCTTTGTCTTTGGCATTGACATTCTGATTCATATGTGTCTCAAAGTTGTTCTATTTGGATTTATTTGGGTGGGAGTAGGTTGTGCTTCTTGGACACAGATATCTATGTCCTTCAATACAGTTGGGAAATTTTCTACCATTATTTCTTCAAATATTCCTTCTGCCCTTTTCCCTTCTCTTCTCCTTCTGGGAAACCCATGACATGTATGTGTACATGTCTCTTTCTGTCATTTAGTTCCCTGAGGACTTGTTAATTTTTTTCCATTCTTTTCCTCATCTGTTCTTCATATATTCACTTTGAGAGGCCATGTCTTCAAGTTCACCTATCCTTTCTTCTGCTTCCTCAAATCTTCTGTTATATGCCATCAGTGTACTTTTTATTTCATTTATTGCACGTTTCATTCCCATAAGGTCTGCTGTTTTTCTATATATGCTTTCAAATCCTTCTTTGTGCTCATCCAATGCCTTCTTAATATCTTTAATGTCCTTAGCTTTCTCATTTAATATTAAGGATAATTAATATATCTATGATTAGTTGTCTCAACACCTTTATGTCATTGGAAGTCTTAACTTCTTCCTTTAACTGGGTAATATCTTCTTGTTTCTTTGTGTGGACTGTGGTTTTTTTGTTGGTGTCTTGACATCTGGCTTACTAGATGTATTTATTCTGGGCACACTTTCTCACTTTGTTTAGGGATTTCTTGCCATTTCTCCCTTGCTGCATGTGTAGAAGGAGTCAAGGATGTAGTTGGGGCTGTAAGCTGTAGAGGCTCAAGCTGCCTCTTTGGCCCCAGGGACCAATGGTTTTCTCCCACCTTTCTCCTTTGCCAGGGGTAGGGACAGAGCCACAACCCTGTGTAATAATCCAATGCATGCAGGCCAAGACCTTCTGTAGTGGCCTGGAAAGACTGATGAAACATCACACCCTATCCTCCCCTGCCTGGGGTAAGGATGGACCTACATATGTGGGCAGCAATCTATGCCATGTGGATCCAAAATGAACACAGGTAGACTGACATAGCACTGGGCTCCCTTCCTGCCACAGGTGGGGATGGACCCTCTGGACTGCTCAACATTCTAATTCATGGTGGCTGAATGTACCTGCAGTTGCCCTGTGAGGCTGAGGGAGTACTGTCAATGCTGCACTTTAAGGGTAGGAATAGAACTACCAGTGCCCAATAGTTCAGTCCTTGTAGGCTGAAAGTTCCTGCCATTGCTCAAAGAAGGTAGGGAAACAGCAGCCTTCTCTTATATTATTGGGTGCTGGGGTGGTGTATCCATAGGCACCAACAGTTCAGTCCCTGTAGGCCAAGAGTACCTGCCATTATCTGGAGAGTCTGAGGATATCCCAGCCCCTCCTATTCTCTTGGGATTTGGGGGTGAATCCACATGTACCCACCAGTTCAGGCCATGCAGGACAAAAGTGCCTGCTGTTGCCTATAAAGGCTGAGGAAACACAGCTCCCCTTTTTACATTACTATAGATGTCTGACTATTCATTCTGTGTGGTCCAAAATCACCAGTAATTACATAGAGAGCCTGAGGAAACACAGCTTCCCTCTTATCCTACTGGGGTTCAGGGATGGAAATACAGGTGCCTGAGTATCCAGGTTGTGTGGGCTGAAAGCACCTGCACTTTCCTAGAGAGGCTGAAGAAACTCCAGCTCCATCCTATCCAATGGGGTTGGTGGGGAGAAGATGGAATTGAAGATGCACAACAAACCAGTTTTTGTGGACAGAAGTACCTGCAGTTACCTAGAGAGGCTGGTGTAGGTCCAACCAGCTTCCTCCCTTTCAGAGGTGGGGCTGAAGCCTAGGCTGCGTCTCCAGTCCAATTTGGGTGGAAAGGAGCTGGCTCCTACTAGCAGTGTGATTTGCGATCAGCCTCACTTCTGCTCATGCTGGAAGCAGAGTCAAAATGGCTACTACTGGCCTCTTTCTGACCTGTACAGATTCAAACTTTAGCTGTTCTTAGGGTTATACTTTAGCCAGCCGAATTTACTAATCAGTGGCTGAAATTGGTCACCAAACATCTCTTCCTCTTTTGTTTTGGGGAAATGGAGATTCCAACTCCAGCCACAGAATAGCTCCTGAGACAGCTTCCACTGCCAGGGTAGGATGAGCACTGACCTTGGAAGCATGGCCTGGAGTTTCCTGGAGAGGCTAGTGCAGGCTCCCCAGCTTCCTCCCTGCCAGAGGGGCAGCTGAGGCTTTCATAGAGCTGCAATCCGTTCTGGATGGAAAGGATCTTGTCCCTACCAACACTGTGATTTTCATTTTCAGTCTTACCCCACTGCCCCTCATGCTGGTGGCAGAGTTCAAATGACAGCTACCAGCCTCTTTCTGACATGGACAGGTTCAAACTTTAGCTGTTCTTAGGGTTACACTTTAGCCAGGTGAATTTACTAATCAGTAGCTGAAGTTGGTTCTCAACTGTCTCTTCCTCCCCCATTTTGGGGAAATGAAGCTTCCAGTTCTAGCCAAGGAATACCTCCTGAAGAAGCTTGCACTGCCAGTGGAGTATGGGCCCCAGCATCTGAGGCATGGAGAGCCCTATTCACAAATCTCTGCAAAGGGGTAGTCTCCTTCAATTCTTTCAAGGATGTTGCAGTGTGGTCTTCTGGCCATCTGGAGCCCACAAACAGATGCTTTAGATAGCTCTGGGTGATTAGTAACTGCCCTTTAAAATGAGTTGACACTTGGAGCTCCTTACTGTGCCTCCATCTTTCTGGTTCTGTTTTGTTTCTATTTTTTTAAAAATATATTTTTATTACAGAGGTTGTGAACTTACAAAGCAATCATGCACATGTATAGAATTCTCATACTGTTTCCATCTCTTTACATGTTATTGATTTGTTGAGGTCTTCTATTTCTTCTAGGTTAGTGTACGTTGTTCACATGTTTTTTAGGAATTTGTCCATTTCTACACTATTGCCTAGTATATTGGCATATAGTTGTATCTTCTTATGATCTCTTTCATTTCTGCAGAGACAGGGGTGATGTCCCATGTCTCATTTCTGATTTTATTCATTTTGCATCTCTTCTTTTCTTTTCTTTGCCAGTCTAGCCAACGGTTTGCCAATTTTGTTGATCTTGAAGAACCTACCTTTGGTTTTGTTTATTCTAATGTTTTTTCTTATTGTTGTTCTCATTTTCATTTATTTCTGCTCTAATATGTGTTATTTATTTCCTTCTGCTTGCTTTGGGATTAGTTTGCTGTTCTTTTTCTGGTGCCTTCAAATGTGCATTTAGTTCTTCAATTTTAGCTCTTTCTTTTCTTTTAATGTAACTCTGGAGGACTATAGATTTTACTCTCAACATTGCCTTTGCCCTTTGCTGTATCCTATAGGTTTTGAGATGTTCTGCTCTTATATTCATTTATCTCAAGATATTTATTGATTTCTCTAACAATTTCTTCTTTTTCCCACTGATTATTTAACAATGTGTTTTTTAATCTATGTATATGTGTCAAGTTTCCCTTTTTACCACTTCATATTGATTTCCAGCTTCATTACATTATGGTCAGAAAAAGTGCTTTGTATAATTTCAATCTTCTAAAATTTATTGAGACATGTCTTGTGACCCAACATATGATCTATTCTGCAGAAGGATCCATGAGACCTTGAGAAGAATGTATATAGTGTTCAAAAGTTATCTGTTAGGTCTGGTTCATTTAGCATATCACTCAAACTCTCTGTTTCCTTTTTTGAACCTCTGTCCAGATATTCTAACCAATGTGGAGAGTGGTTGATTGAAATCTCCAAATATTATTGTTGAGATGTCTATTTCTCCTTTCAGACTTAACAGTGTGTCTCATGTATTTAGGGGCACCCAGATTACATTCATAAATACTTATGATTGTTCTTCTTCTTAGAGAATTACCCCTTTTATTAATATATAATGACCTTCTTCATTTTTTATAACAGTTTGCATTTAAAGTCTATTTTGCCCAATATTTGTATCACTACTGCAGATCTTTTTCAGTTACTATTTTCATGGAATATATTGCATCTCAGGTGTGTTTCTTGTATACACCATTTAGATGGCTCACACTTCTTTATCTATTCTTTCAGTCTATGTCTTTTGATTGGGGAGTTCAATCCATTAATATTCAATTGTAATACTGTAAAGACATTATTTACTTTGTGTAGTTTATCTTTTCGTTTTCCGTTGTCATATCTTACAATTATCTATCTTTTAGTTAGCCTTACTAATAATTTTCATTTCTACCCTATTCTCCAAGTCTCTCACTCTTGTCTTTTCCTTTCTGGCTGTAGCAATCCCTTTAGTGTTGCTTGTAAATCCCATCTTTTTGTAGTAAATTCCCTCAATAATTGTTTGTCTCTGGACTTTAAATCCACTGTAATTTTCTTTGCCAGATAAAGAATTCTCGGCTGGTAGTTTTTCTCTTTCAGAATCTTAAATATATCTTATTACTACCTTCTTGCCTTCACTGTTTCTGATGAGAGATCAGCACTTAGTCTTATTGAGCTTCCCTTTCTATGTGATGCATCATTTTTCTCTTTTTCCTTTCAGGACCTTCTCTTATGTCCCTGGCTTTTGAAATTCTGAGTAGTAGATGCATAAGAGTAGGGGTATTTGGATTTATTCTGTTTGAAGTATGTTGTCTTTCCTGTTTGTTGATGTTTATATCTTTCATATGGGTGGGGAAGTTTTTGGACATTATTTCTTGAAATATTTTTTTCTGCCCATTTTCTGTTGTCTTCTCCTTCTGGGACATTATATCATGCATGCTTTTGTGTTTCTCATTGTCATTCAATTCCCTGAGTCTCTCTTCTATGTTTTCCATTCCTTTTCTGACTTTTCAAGTTCAGATTCTCTATCCTCCAATTCACTAATTCTGTCCTCCACTAATTCAAGTCTGCTGTTATATGCCTCCAAAATATTTTTTAAATATTTTATTGAAGTATATCATTCATACATGAAATGCATGAACAATAAGTGTATAGTAAATATTGTGAACTTACAAAATAAACATACAAAACATTATATGGGTGTCTCAAACATCACCCCTCCACCAACACTTTGCAATGTTGTGAAACATTTGTTACAAAGTATGCAAGAGCATCATCAAAATATTACTACTAACTATAGTCTCTATCCTACATTCAGTGTATTTTTCCTCCAACCTACCCTATTCTCTAAAAATATATTTTATTACAGAGGTTGTGAACTGGCAAAACAATCATACACACATGTAGAATTCCCAAACAACACCTGTTCAACAACACACCACAACATGTTGGAACATTCATCACAGATTATGAGATAATATCATCAGACCACCAACAACATCCATGGTCCATAGCATACACCTGGCACACTTTTTTGATACACCTCCATCATCAACACAGTAAATCTTTGGCATTGATGCAAGAATATTATAGTATTGCTGTTAACCACAATCTTTAGGTCCCACCAATTGTAGTTTTCCCATGCTTCTCCACATTCCCACCACCATGCAATAGTTATGCACATCTATTCTAGCTCACAGAAGGGAATTCTTGCATTTGTACCCTCAAACAAAATTCTCATCCACCCCTGGGTTCACTGTGTTATTCAGTCCCTAGATTATTTTTTAGGTTTCTTTCAATTGACATTTACATCCTCAGACTACCCATTTTAGTCACAATCCCATTTATAAACCAGTTCCTACTCACTATAATGCGTGACCATCTACTCTATCCATTTCCACACTTTTACAGTCAACTTAAAGCTTCTACATACATTATCAGTAGTTCTTCTAAACCCTCCTCTCATCTTCTAATAACTTATACCCTAAGTTTTAACTCCATGTGGTATTTTTTGTATTTAGATCATATTAATGAGACCATGCAATATTTGTCCTTTTGTGTCTGTCTTACTTAGCTTAGTATAATGTCTTCAAGATTCATCCATGCTATCATATGTCTCCCAATTTCATTTCTTCTTACTGCAGGATATTATTCCATCATACAGATATACCACTGTTTGTTAATCCATTCATTGTTTGATGGATACTTGGGTTGTTTCCATCTTTTGGCAATTGTGAATAATGCCACTATGAACATTGGTGGCAGATGTCTGTTTCTGTCATAGTTTTTATCTCTTCTGGATATATTCTTAGGAGAGGAATTGCTTGATCATAAAGCAAATCTATATTTAGCTTCTTGAGGAGCCGCCAAACTGTCTTCCACAGAGGCTGCACCATTTTACACTCCCACCGACAGCAAAGGAGTGTTCCTATTTCTCTACATCCTCCCCAGAATTTATTGTTGACTGGTTTTTTTTTTAATAATGGCCATTCTATGTGGTGTTAGATGACATCTCATTTTTGTTTTAATTTGCTTTCCTCGGATAGCTAGTGATATGGAAGCATGGGAAAACTACAATTGGTGCTTTTTGGGCATTTGTATTTCCTCTTTGGAGAAATGTCCATTTAAATCTTTTGCTCATTTTATAATTGATTTGATTGCTCTTATATTGTTGAGTTGTATGATCTCTTTATGTAGAATAGAAATAAAACCCTTATCAGATATGCGGTTTCCAAATATTTTCTCCCATTGAGTGGGCTGCCTTTTCACCTTCTTGATGAAGTCCTTTGAATCACAGAAGTGTTTAAGTTTGAGGAGGTCCCATTTATCCTTGTATTCTTTCATTTTTAGTGCTTTAGATGAAAGGTTTAAGAATCCACGACCTACCACCATGTCTTGAAGACTTTTCCCTATATTTTCTTCTGGGAGATTTATTGTACTTGCTTTTATATTTAGATCTTTGATCCATTTTGAGTTAACTTTTGTGTAATGTGTGAGATAGGGGTCTTCTTTCTTTCTTTTGGCTATGGATATTCATTTATCCCTGCACCATTTGTTGAATAAACTGTTCTTTGGGTAGTTTTGACAGGCTTGTCAAAAATCATTTGGTCATAGATGTGATGGTCTCTTTCTGAACCACCAATTCAGATCCATTGGTCTGTGTGTCTATCTTTATGGCAGTGCCATGCTGTTTTTGTTTTTTTTTTCTTTTTTTTTTTAATTGTTCATAAAAATCAAGATTTTTCACAGTACATACCAATATTTGAAAAATGATATACAAATATATATGCATATATGTGTATTTTCTTACATAAATGTTATTATATATATATATATTTTTTTAAAGGTGCTTAGATTACCTAATTATTACTCAGAAATTACAAAGATTCCCATGTTCCCCACCTCCCACACCTCCCACAACATCCCACTGTAGCTAGGTAAGATGATTTAAAATCTGGAAGTGAGTTTCCTCCAACTTCACTTTTCCTTTTTAAGAAGTTTCTGGCTATCCAGGGCCTCTTATACTTCAAAGTATATTTGAGAATTGTGTTTTTCATTTGTTTTAAAAAAGCTTATGGAATTTTTATTGGGATTGCATTGAATCTGTATATCACTTTGAGAAGAATTGACATCTTAATGATATTTAGTGTTCCAATCCATGAGCATGGAATGTTCTTCCAATTATTTAGATCTTTTTTAAAATTTCTTTTAGCAATGCATTATAGTTTTCTGAATAAAAGTGCTTTACATCCTTGGTTAAGTTTATTCCTAAATTTTTGATTTCTTTTATTTGCTATTGTAAATGAAATTTTTTTCCTGACTTCCTCCTCAGATTGTGAATGCTAGTGTATAGAAACACCAATGAATTTCATGTATTGATCTTGTATCCTGACACTCTACTGAAATCATTTATTAGCCCTAACAGCTTTGTTGTAGATTTTTAAGGAAATTCTAGAAATACAATCATATCATCTGCAAATAGTGAAAGTTTTTATTCTTCCTTTCAAATTTGGATGTCTTTTATTTCTTTTTTGCCTGATTGCTCTAGCTGGAACATCTAGTACTATATTCAACACCCATTGTGACAATCAGCATCCTTGTCTTGTCTCAGCTTTCATTGGGAAAGCTTTCAGTCTTTTACCATTGAGTGCAATGTTAGCTGTGGGTTTTTCATATGTGGCCTTTATCATGTTGAGAAAGTTTCCTTCAATTCTTACTTTTTGTAGTATTTTTATGAAGAAAGGATGCTGAATTTTTTCAAATGCCTTTTCTGCATCAATCCATAAGATCATGTGATTATTCTTCTTTGATTTATTAATGTGGTGTATTATGCTGATTGATTTTCTTGTGTTAAAGCAGACTTGCATGCCTGGTATAAAACACATTTCGTCATGATGAATAATTATTTTAATGTGTTGTTGGATTTGATTATCAACTATTTTATTGAGGATTTTTGCATCTGTATTCACTAGAGAAATTAGTCTGTAATTTCTTTTTGTAATATCTTTATCTGTCTTTGGAATTCTGGTGATATTGGCTTTGTAGAATGAGTTTGGTAGTGTTTCCTCTTGTTCAATTTTTTGGAAGAGTTTGAGTAAGGTTGGTATTAAATCTTCTTTGAGTGCTTGGTAGAATTCTGTGAAACCGTCTGGTACTTGGCTTTTCTTTTTGGGGAGTTGTTTGATGACTGTTTCAAATGCTTTACTTGTGATTGTCTTGTTGAGGTCTTCTATTTCTTCTAGGGTCAGAGTAGGTTGTTTATAGATTCCTAGGAATTTTTCCATTTTGTCAAATTTGTCTAGTTTTTTTGACATAAAGTTCATAGTATCCTCTTATGATCTCTCTTATTTCTGTGGGAGTAGTTGTAATGTTCTCATTTTCATTTTTTTGTTTCAATTATTTGCATCTTCTCTTTTTCTTAATTAGTCTTGCTAAGGGTTTGTCAATTTTGTTAATCTTCTCGAAAAACCAACTTTTGGTTTAGTTAATTATCTCTATTGTTTTTTTTTTTGTTCTCAATTTCATTTATTTCTGCTCTGATCTTTGTTATTTCATTCCTTCTACTTGCTTTGGGATTAGTTTGCTGTTTTTTTTCTAGTTCCGCCAGGTGTGTAGTTAGGTCATTAATTTTTAGCTCTTCCTCCTTTTTTAATGTAAGAATTGAGTGCTATAAATTTTCCTTTCAACACTGCCTTCACTGCATCCCATAGGTTCTGAAATGTATTTCCATTAACTTTCATCTCAAGATATTTATTGATTTTTCTTGAAATTTCTTCTTTAACCCACTGATTACTTATGAATGTGTTGTTTAATCTTAATATAGATGTGAATTTTCTCTTTTTCTGCCATTTGTTGATTTCCAACTTTATTCCATTATGATCAGAGAAAGTGCTTTGTATAATTTCAATTTTGCTGAATTTATTGACATCTGCTTTGTGACACAACATATAGTCTATCCTGGAGAAATACCCATAAGCACTTAAAAAGAATGAATATTCTGCTGTTTTGGGGTACAATATTCTGAATATGTCTATTAGGTTTAGTCCATTTATCATATTATTCAAGCTTTCTGTTTCTTTATTGATACTGTGCCCAGATGCTCTATCCAATGCTGAGAGTGGTGTATTGAAGTCTCCAACTATTGTTGTAGAGATGTCTATTTCTCCCTTCCATTTTGCCAGTGTTTGCCTCATGTACCTTGGGGCATCCTGGTTAGTGCATATACATTTATGATTGTTATTTATCCATGGTGAATCATTCCTTTTATGAATATGTAATGTCCTTCCTTGTCT
>JAQZBX010114118.1:0-10047 GCA_029593785.1 Cabassous unicinctus
TTTTTTTAATTGTGGATAAAAATAAAATTTTTCACAATACAAACCAATATTTGTAAAATGATATATAAATATATATGCATATATGTGCATTTGCTTACATAAATGTTTTTTATATATATATATATATTTTTTTAAAGGTGCTTAGATTACCTAAATATTGCACAGAAATTACAGGGATTCCCATGTTCCCCACCTCCCACACCTTCCATAACATCCCACATCAACATCTTTCATTAGTGTGGCACATCACCTGCAATGGATATACACATCCTGGGGCTTTGCCACTAAGCATAGACCACAGTTCACATCGTAGATCACACTCTCTCCCACACAGTTCTGCATGGTATATGCTGATGTAAAATGGTCTATATCCGTCGCCACAACGTCACTCAGGACAACCCCCAAGTCCTGAAAAAACCCCTCCACGTTTATTTTTAATCAGAGAAGTTGTAGTTTTACAGAAAAAAAATCATGCACCAAATACAGAGTTTCCTTATTCCACTCTATTGCTAACACCTTGTCTTAGTTTGGTACACTTGTTAAAATTCAAGAAAATATTTTTATAATTGTACTGTTAACTATAGTCCATCGTTTACAATAGGGCTCACTGCTTGTGTTGTACAGTCTTATGTTTTTTTAGTTTCTTAATTTTTATACTAGTAACATATATACAACCTAAAAATTTCCCCCTTTTAAACACATTCAAACATAATTCAGTGGTTTTAATTATGTTCACAATGCTGTGCTACCATCACCACCATCCATTACCAAAACTTTTCCATTAATCCAAACAGAAATTCTGTACAATTTAAGCATTAACTCTCCATTCCCCAACCATGGTTTTTAAATCCCATTATTTTTTACTTCTTTTATAGGACATTGCTCCGTCTATTGTACCCTATTTTTCAACTCTTCTGAGGCCATTTTTATTCTTTCCACATAGTGCTAAAATCACCCAAAACAAACCAAAGACCTAGATTTTTGTCCCTTTTCCCTCCCTTTCTCTGACTCCTCTTCCCACATCCCCCTTCTCCTTTCCCTTTTGTTTTATGACCGAGCCTCTTGAAAGAAAAATCTACAAATTTTAGATTATTCATTCAAAAGTAAATATGTGCAAGTTCCTTCAGAGTAGAGACCATCTCATGTCTTTGTCTTTGAATGAATGAATGAATGAATGTTACCATAGACAAGCTAGTTAAATTCTAGGAGCCTCATTTTGCTCATGTAAAGGATGATGATTATGCAACATGACAGTAGACAGTAATACTGATATGTTACTGATACTGAATTAGCTCTTGCAAATATTTTAAATAAGGTGCTAATTTCCAAGTTCAATGGCCTTTCTCCTCTTCCTGCTATTTGCCTTTTCTCAGCTGCATTTGATGTTGTTGGTGTCCTGGATGTAGCAGGGCGGCTGTGTAAAATGCCAGCTTCCCGTCAAACTAGGATGGATACGTCAGACCAAAGAAAGACAAGTCCAGCTTGGCGAGCAAAGAGCATTTATTTGGGGGGGCTTACCTGAGGCCTCGGCCCCGTTAGCGGCGGATGAGATGGTCCCGAGCCTAGCCGTGGACTAGTTCTCATCATCTCGTCCCCGGGAGGAGGGAGACGTGCTTCCAGGCTTGACATCCGCCACAGGTGAGGGCTCTTTTATAGGTCATGTAGCTGGGTGGGTGGGGAGTGCTGCTTTCCAAGGAATGCAGTGCCTTGCTCAAGGACCAGAAGATACATGACTTGACAACAATTATCAAGGCACGCAGGGAATGCGCGGGACTTTTACAAGAAACAGATCCTAACTGAACAGGTGTTTTCCGCAGGGCAGAAGTTTATACGTTTATAGATATAGGGGTGATCAGGCAGTTTGGGGAAAACAGATAACATTGCCGGCTACGGGAAAAACAAGTTAATCACTCTAGCACAAGATCTGTTGATCAGCCACAAGTTACCGTTTTACTGTTTGGAGTGGAGGAAAGAGCAGGAAGGGTTGGGGAAAGAGAAACTGCAAAGTCATATATGCCACAGTTGGATATTTCCTTCATAAAGCTCAGTTCCTATGTTATCCCCCACTGTGTCTTCCACCTTTCTATTCTCTCCTTTTTCTCTGTCAGTAACACACCCTCTTCTTCCCATACTTAAAAATGGTGATTCTTGAGGTTCCTTCTTCAGTCCTCTTCTCTTCTTTCTCCAGGGTCTTTCCTAGACCCTGTCTGTGGCTTTAACTACACCTTAGACACTGGAAGATTGGCAAATCTATCTTATCTTGTTAGACTCAGATATATATGCTCCTACATAAAGAAAGCAAGAGAATATTCCTCCAGATTTTAGAACTATTTGCTCACTAGACATGCCATCCAGAATGTGTTCCCATTTTCTTTTTTATATATTCCAAAAATAAATTTCCCAGAATAATATTCCCCACAAGAGTGAAGGGGCTTTAGGTATAGCAGTTTCATTACTGATTTTGGTCCATTCATTATTGCCATCTGGAGAAATATGTCAAGAATGGCAAAAGATTGTCAATGTTATTGACTTTGCTTACTCTTTGAATTCATAGACTGTTATAAACTCAGTATATATCACCATCTCCATTGCTATTAAGACTTATGCAAAACTATTGTGAAAGTTAAGTCCATCAAGTATTACTACATGAATATTTCCAGTAGGGTAAGAAGGCAATGTGTTTTGCCATTGCTCCTTCTCTTTAACTTGCACCTTAATGACTCATTTTTAGTGAACTGGATGCATCCTCTCTCTTCCTACCTAATTCAGATGTTCAAAAGAAACATTCAGTATGCCAATGAAATTACTTTATTGCCATGACCTAAGGCATGCCTTGACAGACAACTTATCCTCTTATTGAATTATTGCAAGAAGGAGTAGAGTAAGATTTATGTGTACAGAACATAAATTTTGTAAATATTCTCCAAAATTTAAGTAACATTTAGATTTACACAGCAAGTCCTTTTATTCAATTGTCAAGGGTACAATTTGTTAAATTGAAGGATTCACAAGGAAATGACATTACTCAAAATCATAATTCTTAAGGTAAAACATCAACTTAAATGTATTTAAGGCTGAATTATGATACCTAGACATTTGTGACTTCCATCAACCGTTCTTTTTGTATGGGTGGGTATCTGAAACCATTTTCTGAGATTTACTCTGAATGTCAGGTCTCCTTCCTCCCCACCTCTGGGTGAAGTGGGAGTGAAATTACATGCAAGCCAATTATTTTAATTCCTGAGAAGATATCCAACCCTAACTCAAGTGCAATGGGCTATTGAAGAGTATGGGCCTGCCTAAAACGTTGAAATATACTACCTGTGTTCCAAACTTTTACTGTAGTATGTAATGTCCCATTTCCCACCACACAATATCTGAAGTTGTCATGAATAATACACATTAAGATTGCCTGAATAACATGCAGTACATATCTTTCTCTGTAGCAAAGAACGCAAATTTAATCCCTACAGGAGTCAGGCAGGTGGTATATATTTTTGGGGACCATGGAAAATTCAAGAACACATTCTTTTTTTTTTTTATTTTTAAAGAAGCTTTAGATTACATAAATGTTACATCAAAAATATAGGGGAGGGAAGTGGGAGTGGCTCAGTCGATAGAGCCCCCGTTTACCATATGGGAGGCCCCGGGTTCGCTTCCCGGGGCCTCCTTGTGAGGACAGGCCGGCCAGCGCAGCCTGGTGGGCTGATGCAGCAAGCCCTCACAACAGGAAGCGGGTGTGGCTCAACCAATAGAGCCCCCGTTTACCATGTATGAGGCCCCGGGTTCGCTTCCCGGGGCCACCTTGTGAGGGCAGGCCGGCCCGTGCGGAGCGAGGGGCTGATGCAGCGGGACCTCACAGCAAGGGGAAGATAAGCAGACACGGAGAAGACACACAGCAAATGGACACAGCAAGCACAAGCAGCAAGGGGGGGATAAATAAATAAAAATAAATCTTAAAATATATATATATATATATATAGGGGATTCCCATATGCCCCACTCCCTCCCCCTCCCACACTTTCCCACGTTAACAGCATCCTTCATTAGTGTGGTACATTTGTTACAACTGATGAGCATATATTGAAGCATTGCTACTAACTGTGGACTAGAGTTTACATTATAGTTTACACTCTGTCCTGCACAATTTTTTGGTTATGACAAAATATATAATGGCCTATATCTGTCATTGCAATGTCATGCAGGACAAGTCCAATGTCCAGAAAATGCTCCCCTATTACACCTATTCTTTCCTCTCCCTCCCCTCAGAACCTCTGGCGTCCACTGCCTTTATATCAAATAAGACACTGGGGGAATATATGGAAGAAAATGTCACTGTACATGCAAGACAACAGATCTTACAGTGATGAAAGGGACAATGTCTAATTTTTTTTTATCAACAACATATTCTTTATCCACAAGGACAGCTGTCCATTGCTGCCACACCCATAATGCCAGTCTGCTTACTGCTCAAGAGAAGCAAGCACATAAAAATTAAATGAAACAATACATGGGTTTTTTGTGTGAAAACTCCGAATTTATAACATTTAAAATTTTTGAATAATTCATTTTTTTGGCTGCTGATGAGATATGGTCTACGGGCAACCATTTGCGATCTTTCCGGATCTAGAGTTTATTTTTTAGTTTTGTTGAAATCAGATAGTTTGTATACCTGGATCCCATCCTTTTCCCCACAAACAGTTGCTTTGACTAGACTGCCTTTTAGTGTTAGGCCACTGGCCTATTTTAAAGGACTTTAAAAATATACAAGCTCACTTGTCATTGAATTCATTCTATGGGTACTGTGAAGACTCTTTTTCTCTAGTGACCCATTGCCCTCTTTATGGAACCCATACAAGAAATGTCTTTCAGACCTCAGTAGCCAGGATAGTTATAACCCTGAATAATTAGTATTTTGATCTTATGAATACTGTGAATGATGCTTCCCACTTTGCATTGGCTGGTAGTATCCTGCCACTACCAAAGAAGCTCACCTCTAGCAAAATGTAGAGGTGTGTGTGTGTGTGTGTGTGTGTGTATTTGTGTAATACAGACATTTCTGTTCTCCACTCCCATCCCCATTCTAATAATTCCTCACCTTATATTCTTTTTTTAAACCTTGCGGTATGTCAATATCTTTGAAAATTGCCTCCAACTGGTACATTTTGAAATTTGGAAGCATATGAAACTAAACAGAATGATAGCCCTGAACTGTCTTCCTAACTCCATGCACATAATTTTAGTTGCTTACCAGCCTTCACTACCCAAACATTCCAGAGGCACCTCAAATTCAAATTCATTTTATCTTTTTTTTATAAAGAAATAAAATTTTCATTCACAGTTTCTCCTCATCCATTATGCATCACTATAAATGGCACACCAAGCTAAAAATCCCAGTATTGTCTTTAGCTATTCCCACTCCTTCCTCCCTGTATTAGTCAGCCAAAGGGGTACTGATGCAAATTACCAGAAATCTGTTGGCATTTATAAAAGGATATTTATTTGGGGTAGAAGCTTACAGTTACCAGGCCATGAAGCATAAGTTACTTCCCTCACCAAAGTCTGTTGCCCCATGTTAGAGCAAGATGGCTGCTGACGTCTGCCAAGAGTTCAGGCTTCCTGGGTTCCTCTCTTCTTGGGGCTGGTTTCTCTCGGCTCAGGCTTGCTTCTCTCCACAAGGCCAGCTGTACACTATCAGGTGAACGGCTCTATCCTTCCTCACGACCAAGCTCCTCTGTGTGCTTACTTCCCCAGGCTCCAGCATTAAAACTCCGCATCAGAGCTCCAACTCTGTCCTTTGCCTTTGTCTTTTATCTCTGAGTCTCCACTCACCAAGGGATGGGTACTCAACACCCTACTGATGTGGCCCAATCAAAGCCTTCATCATTATTTAATCAAGTAAAAGTAAAATCTCTGAAGCCAATACACTCTAATATACCCAGAGGAAAAGACCAGTTTACAAACATAATCCAATATTTCTTTTTGGAATTCATCAATAATATCAAACTGCTACACTCCCCAATATCCAATCTGTCACCATGTCCTATTGATTATAGCTCTGAAATGTCTCAGCTCTACCCCAACTGTTGTATTTCACATCTTTACCATTTCTCACCTGAACTACTGAATTGACTTTTAATTGAGCTCTCTGGCCTAACTATCCCACCAACACACAACTCCTCAACTTCCTTTTAAAATATCTTTGCAGAGACATTTCAAGAACACCCATAACTTAATTGTCTGACCTCACCATGCTATGATTATGGAGTGAATGAATAACTAGGTGAACTAGTAGCTAAGAGGTGAATAAGGCTACTTTCTCTTTAAATGGTCAGACCAAAGTCACACTAGCAGTCAAAGCTCTCCAGAGAGGAATATTCCACAATCTATACAGACTGGCCATGGTGAAGGTAGGTATGAACCAGGGCAGGGTCCTGAGAGGTTCATGCAATCTCAGGGGAGCAGAATCAAAACTGGATCAGAAAGACACACACCAACATAGCACAGGCAGGAGCTCAGGGCTGGACCACACACAATTGGATGGACAAGAATAAAAGCTGAATTAAGGGGCAGGGGGCTTAGACAGATAGCAAGGCTACTGAGAATGAGGCCAGAGGAGGAGCTCACCTGGTGTAAGGGAGCCTCATCAGCAGGTTAGAGGCCATCTGGAGAGAGCTGTGGGGTTGTCCAACAAGCTCAGGGCTGAGCTTCTGTTGAAAGTAGGAGGGACAAAACGCTGACCACGTTGGAGGTAATGACTTGACTCCTTCTCAAGAAACCCAAGACTGGCTCCCTTGGCAGCTTTCCTCTGAGCCATCTATTCCAGTGTTAAGAGAATGAAAACTGAAATGGCTCTTTTTGGTTGAGGAGGTGTTCAAATTTCTCTGAGCAAACGTTATGTCTTTGGGGATGTCAGAGGAGAGCATGCTACTTCCCAGACCTCCGTAGAATCAGGCCAGGATGACAGGTTGACCAGTTGTTTGACAGGACCCACTCTTTATCTTGACTTCAATTCAAGTTGACAAGCAATGATTCAGGGCCTCTGGTGCGTGAGCATGTGCTGTATTGGGCCACTCCAATACTGCACAATGATGAGGAAAGGACAGGAGTGAAGAGCTGTCAAAAAATTCCCTTCCATCCCAACCCCATCCAAACTATAACAACATCATGAAAAACATGATCCTTAGAAGCCCCATTCCTAGAAGGTCATCCACCCAGCAGCAAGGAAACATGATATTTTGGTATCCCCTCTCTCCATTATTCTCTCCCAACTATATACTCTATGGAAAATGGGCAATGGTATGTCTCAGTGAACATTACCTCAAGAAAGGATTGTCCTCCCTAGCTAACTCCATTTCTTCACCTCCCACTAACTCCCAATCCACTTCTGTCTGGCATTCAGCCCCACCGTGCCCTAGATCTGTTCTCAGCAAGGTCGTCTCAGACCTTTATATGAAAAAGTCTAATGGATAGCCTTTCTTCTATCTGATTTGACCCATCATCAGCATGTGATAGCCAGAAATTCAGATGAATTCCTTGACACCTCCTTTCTCAGCTCCACCCAAAATCTAACCAACGACCAAAGTAGGTGAGTCTACCTCCTAAATATCTCTAAAATCTCCCCAGATCTTACCATCCCCACAGCCAATACCATCTCTCTCCTGGATTGTTACAACCTTTCTTGGAAACATTGCCTCCTTCCTTGTTGTAATCCAATCCATTTCCCACAGCAACTCAGACAATCTTACTAAACCTCAAGGATGATCATGTTGTCCCCATTAAACTTCAGTGGTTCACCACTGCCCTTAAGATAAACTTCAGACTTGCCTGGCTTAGATAACCCTGCATACTCTGGAGAGGGGCAACTCCATGTCTCTTTTTTTTTTTTTTTTTTGCCCAACTCTACATTCTAGCCGCAAAGGAATTCTTTCAGTTTCTCAAACTATTCTCTGCCTGGAGCTCTTACTGCAACTTCACCTCCCAAATCCCAACCATGCTTTAGACTTCTGCCTCTGCAAGCACTCCTTCCAGGAGCTCCTGGGAGCTTTCACTCACCTTGTCCTCATCCTTGTAATTGGCTGCTTCTTGTATAAGCACAATGAGGTCAAGCACTGCATGGGTCTCGTTGATCTTTGCACAGCCAGTGCTAAAGGCGGGGAATGGACATATAGAATACAAAGAAAATTCCATACCAAGTTGTTGATTCACATTTTTATTTCACTCCTGTCTAGGGGTTTTTAATAAGATCATTACAGCACAGAAAGATTGATCAACATTTGAGCTAATAAGGAAGAGTCTGGTTTTAGGTGGGCTGAATTCTTCCTGTGCCCTGAAGTTCAGGAAGCCTGGAACCCCAAATCTGAAATTTTGCCCTCTTTTAACTGGACCCAATTAGATACATAACATTTTTACAGACGATTTCTTGGAATTAATACTTCCTTGGGAGCAACACATGGGTTGGTAATTGCTAAAGAACTAAAGTCATTGTTAATTTCTGAGGTAATGAATTCAATTGTTAAACTTGTCTTTAAAAAAAAAAGAAATAGAGGGCAATTAGGAAGTAATGAAGTCTTTGCAAAAAGCAGCAATTGATTTAAAATGTTGTAACAGGTACAGGTTACCATAGCTTGGAATAGCTGATCCCAAGATGTTTAAACAAGATCCACTTTAGTGTTTTTTTTCCTTACTCTTTTCCATTCCCATAAAGTGTGTTTCAGTGTAAAGTCTATTTAATGTGGCCATACTTGGCAAATAACAGATCTTATATTCTATTTATAAAGTATATCTCCTTTAGAAAAATATATCCCAATTGAACTTAGAGAAGATGAACACTGATGACTGCCATTTACCATGTAAGCCAAATTTGAGTGAGATGGGGTAACCATAGCAAGGATCTGGGAACCCAGAGTGTGTTATGGCCTTCCTGTGTGTGGCTGATTCCTAATAATAAAACATACACAGAGAATTTTAGAAATAAACCTTCACAATAATTCATGAGAGGCATCCCAAGATACTATTGTGACACCTGCAATACTGGCTTGCTCTACTAAACCTGATCGCTCCCAGAAAGAGAAGCACCCACCAGTTTCCACCCTGTCTCACCAAATTTCCTCATCTTGAGCATGGCCAAATGTGGCCTATTAATTCCTAAAATTCTATGCCTCACACAAATGTTTATGCCTGACTTTCTCCAGGCACCACAGCACTTGGTGAGGTAAGGAGTGGTCTAGGCAAGTTGAAGGTAAGCCCAACGAGGGCAGTGGTATAGGGGTTGGGGGGTCAAAGAAGACACCAAAAATCAACATACGATTCAACCTTCCCCCTCTTCAGTCATCTCTAGCTCTCCTGCCAACTTTGTTTCATTTATTTGGGGTCTTAGAATCGCAATTTGGGGAGCACAGGTTTAGGTAGCAACCCAAATTATGTCCCACCTTGGGGCTTCCAAGCAAGGGTTTTTAAAGAAGAAGATTACATAAGTTGTTTGCAAAGAATTTATGACTGATGGCTATTCAGTACATTCCAAATGTCCTTCAAGCTAGATAGTTTACTGATTTTTTTTATCATGTGGTTTATTTGTCCAGATATACTCAAGGTTTTGAGAAACACTGTTGCTTAAGGTTTTACATACTTTGGCAGTTTGTGATATCTGACTGAGGCATGCATAAGAGTAACTTCCTGATTGGCCTCCTGACTCCATTTTAAATCTCTTAGCCAGAGTGACTATTTTATTTTTTTTCACACCATCACATGCATTGCCATATGATGGAAAAGCCAAGGCATCTCAAAGATTACTGGTCAACCAGAAGATACCAATCCTGGTAGGAAGCAAGGCTTCTAGCCTCTGAGCCCATGAACCAATAAGTTCCTGTTGTTAAGCCAACACATTGTGTGGTATTTGTTTTAGCAGCCAGGAAACTAAACTGCCATTATCAACCCAATGCCCAGGAAGTGCCTCACTTATAGGAGCTCTAATATTTTTCAAATAAAATGAACAATTTTCTAGGAAACAAACTGCAACAGTTATCTCAAGAATAGATCAATTGAATA
>JAQZBX010114119.1:0-10046 GCA_029593785.1 Cabassous unicinctus
AGAAGGGTTTGACTTAGGGTCCCCGGTCCTTGATTGTGTTACCTTGCCAACAAGCGCCAACAGTAAGTTGCATGGCTATGTGAGATGGATGGATGGGCCAATCGTTGGTCACCAGGTATGGTTCATATGTTGCTCCATCCATGTATAAGGAAACCACAGGAAACTCCACATTGATGACATAGTAATGCCACTCCTTGTCACAAATCTAATGAAAAGAAAGAGAAGTGACACTTAAAATTGAATATTGAATACAACATCAGACAGAATTTTATTCTAATTATGAATGGGGGAGAAAACATTTTTGGATCAACAGTTTTTATTGCAAAGAACTTAATGAACATAATGGTTGACGTGCATTGAGGTTAGCGAAGCTTGTTGTCCAACATGTTGGGGTGAACCATGAGGAAGAGAAACACCTGAGAATCCAGTCATCAGGCAAAGATTTGATTCTGGGCATAGTATCTTGGTCACATAATTACCAGCTGCCTAGACTGGAAAATTCATAGTGGCCAAGGGAGCAGAAGTGGAGTGGGGTCAGCTTAAATTTGCTTCTTATGAAACTTTGCTTAGTTCTTTGGTAGAGAAAAAAGTTAAATTAAAATTATTTTTCTAAACTTTAGGATAGATGGGCTGTAAAAAGACAGGTGCTAGATTGAAGGAAAGGAAGACAAAAATGGATAAGGGGAGGAGGAAGGGAAAGGGAAATAAGAAAATGGAAGAAGAAAGAATTAGGAACCAGAAAGGAGTAAGACAGGGCAATGAGCATGGGAACATGAAGATGGGAGAGATGCAGAATAGGAACCCCCAATTCTTTTGTCTCTATTTCAAGGCCTGCTGGAGAAGCTGGTACAAATAAGCTCACGCTCCCTTCAGCACAGTCAAAATAAATTCTTAGGGAGATGGTCTTCCCAGCAGGACTCAGTTGTGCCCCATGTGGATGAACGTGGGTGAGGAGGACTGCACATGGGTCCCACCAGCTGGACTCTGTGCACACCACTTGCACACCTTGCCCTTTCACAACCTTTGGTGCCTGAGACTTCTGGTCTTAGGGCTGGGAACCCAAGCCAAACCTTAAGGGATTGGTAAAGGTGCCGGGGGTCTAGGGTGGAGTCACAATTCCTGACCTCAAGGGACTGAACTCACACAGCATGATCCAAAATAGAAACCAAGGCTGGCATGTCTTGGGAAGGGAGACAGGGTGTACAAAAGGTGGCAAGCCTGGAGAATGGTGCCAGCTTCCCTCTAGTCCTCCAAGCAAGTGTCCTGGACATCATCCCACTAGATCCTCTCTCCTTCACACTCCCTCTCCCTCTAATCCCTCCACACCCAGTGGTGTCAGTGTCTCTCATTTGTATCCTCTTATCTTCATAGCCCCTGCCACAGATGGTAGGGGAGACAGATGAGTTCTGCATGAAGGTGACCCCAAGGTGAGGGCATCAAAGTCCTCCCTACATCCCACTCTGGATTAAATGTGCAGTTTCTCATGAATAGATAACGCTAACAGGGATGCTAAATGATCTTTTTCCTTTCATTTTGGAATAAGAATTTTTTACTTATATTGTCCTGTCTCATGTCTCAGAAAATTGCTCCTTTTGAAGCCCATTAGCCTGATAAAGTCTGATGAATATTTCAGGGGACCTTGGAATATAAGCAGGTGGAGGTTCAGGCAGATCACTCCCATGTCCTGCTATATTCAGGAAGAGGGCTTGACCCAGTTTATATTCCCCTCCTGCACGATGCCCAAGACCAGATGCTGGGCTGGTTGCAGGGCTCTAGGGCTGAGCCCGCACCTGGGGTGGGGCTGACCCAGGGGCATAGGGAAGGCACAAAGGAAGATCTGAAGACAGCGTCCAGGGCTGATGAAGAGTGAGGAATGAAGGAGAATATTTGAATGAAGTGTCTAATTCTCAAAGAGGCTGAGCGCAAGCTAGACTTGGCATTTGCAACCAAGGAAAGGTGTGCTGCAGACAGCTGAGGTATCCTGGAATACTGGTTCATGGGCTGACCCTGGGGATGCTCCCTGAGGCATTGGGAAACCTTTTGCCAGGCCAGGGATAGAGTAAGAGTTTGGAAGGAGGTAGCGGGTAAAAGGGTGACAGTGCCATGCCCTTGACCATATCCCATGCCCTGCAGTGTGATAGGCAGAGCACTGACAGCCTTGCCCTGCAGCACTTGGGAGCTCCTTCTGGGCTTGGTCACCACCCTTAAAGGGGCCATGCTCTTTGTTGTGATTGACATGTTGAATCTGAGTGCTTCCCCTTTCTGGACTTGACTCTACAGCACTCCAAGTCTGCTGAAGCTGGATAGAAAATGATCCTCTGCCCCCCTTCCTTCCTCCCTCCCTCCTTCCCTCCCTCCCTCCCTCCCTCCCTTCCCACTTATTGCATTTTTGTAGGACAATACACAAAAATTCCAAGGAAGAAGTAAAATAATTCCAACAGTAGCAATAACCCCTCTCAATAGTACAATCTTTTCCTACGTGTGTTTTCTTTCCTCCAGCCCCTGTGATGTCCCACATAAAGAGTGACCCTGTAAACTCAACCTTGTTTTGATGGATTTCCCTTTTTCATTAGCATATCCAAGGCTTCCACCAGCTTCAAAAATACATGCTTGCAATAACTTTCCAACCTTGCTAGAAAGTGGAGTTTTTCTATTTATGGCATTCCCATAAAGACAACAGCTGGGAAAGGTCTATTTGGATCACAGTGTATATTCAATTTGAAAGTTTGCATGTTTCCCTTAACACCAACATTAAAATGTCTCACAAATTTCATTTTAAATGGCTTCATAATAGGGTTGTACTATAATAGACTTAATTATTCCTTTATTATTAGGCAGTAATGATGTGCTAGCTATTTTGAATGATACTATAATAAATATCGTTGTACATAAATATTTGTCTGCATTTCTGATTATATCCTTAGAAAATATTCTTGGAAATAGAATTACTGGGTTCAAGGGTTGGTATATTTTGGAAGCTCTTGATACATATTGTCAATTTCTTTTCTGTAAAAGATGATGGCTATTTAGACTTCTGCCAGCAGAGTGTGAGAATACTTATCTTTTGCACTCTGACCACATTGAATATTTTTTTAAAAAAGCAAAATCCTGCCAACTGAAAGGGGATACATTATTTTTCTTATGAATGTGGGTTGAGAAAGATGGTAAGATTTAGAGTCCCCAAGATAAAAAGTGAGGGCATTCTTGGGGTAGGGAAGAGCCTGAGCTAAGACTCAGAGGAAGGAATCATTGGAAGCTTCCCCGGTTATCTCCCAAATGGGCATCCAAAGAGAGTTTTAGCTCATACCTAGACTTATAAGCCTGTGGACTTCTCACACCAAGTCATCCTTGACAGAAGCTAAAGGAGATGCCTAATTAGGGCTTCATATAATGGTGGATCTATGATCATGAAGAGACCCACATTAAACTCCTGCTGCAATTGCAGGACAAACTGTAATTGAAAAATAAATATGTCAATATAGCATTCAACCAGGAAAGAAGGAAATTAGTCAAAGTGACATTTCATGGGGGAAAGGTAGATGAAAACTTTGATTCCTGAGCTGTTTGTGAATCGCTGTGAACCCAACCAGCACCCAGCATGTTGAGCTTGTTGACACCATCCCCTGAGAAAACACCCAAAGCCTTAGGTAGACCAAAGACACTTCACTCTCTGAAAACCTGCAGAGGTGTTCCCAAGGTAAACAGCTGCAGCTGCTGTTTAGTTGATGAGGGAGTCAGAGACCAAAGACCCAAGGACACATGTTAAGGAAGGTCAGCAGGGACAAAGTCAAAGAAGATCTGAGTTAGGAGCAGACTGGCGCTCCACAGTGAGCTGGGAGCCAGGGAAGCCTCCCATGAGCAGGGAGAAGATCAGGTGAGAGCTTCTGTTTGTGGCTGGCTGACAGGTTGATCCACATGTCATACAAAGGGCCAGATTGGGAGTTCTACCTTGGCTTTCCCAATAAATCAGATATTTCTGAATGCAGCTATTCAAGGTGAAATATATTTACCTGCCAAGAATTGTGAGCCAGGGAGTGTGCTATGGGCTGCAAGCAATATGGAGTTTATGAGATCTGTCCTTTGCCCTCAAGAGTTTCAATCAAATGGTGGGGGGGACCACCAAGTGTGTAAAAGACTCAAATGGAAGGGGAATTGAGATGTGTTATAGACCAGGTGCAAAGTCCTGCGAGATCCCGGGGAATGGAGAGAATACTTTTGGCTGGGAGAAGCTGGCACTTAGGGTAGCTATTTAAGGACTAAGATTTCTTTGGGAAGAGATGGTAAGCAATAAATTCCAGACAAATGGAGCAGCAACCTCATTCCTTTATTCATCCATTGGTCTTTTCTATTGCCAAAGAAGGTATTAAGTTTGGGGAGGCATATGGAGACTCATTCATTCATTAATTCCTGAAGGCATTTACTAAATGCATATCTTATTTTGTGCATTAAAAATAGCATCTGCCTTTTTGGAGCTTCCAGTCAGTGAGGGAAGAGACAAAAGGCTAAATAACAGATTGTGACTCATGCCAAGCACTAATTTGTGCAATGTGCCACATCAACCCTGGGGACAGAGGTGGGGGATCTGATGGAGCTGAGAGATTGGGAAGATGCAAAGCCAAAGAGCTTGTATGGGTCAGGTTGTATTTGGGAAAGGCCAGGAGCGGGAGATGAGGCTGCCAGGACAGAGGAGGAATTGAGAGCTGAGGACTTGGACAGCTTTCACCTGTAGGCATTCGTTCTTTTGCATACAGAAAGCCCCAGGTTTTTGAGTGGGGAGAGGGGGTTGATTGTCATAGAAACACTCAGTCTTGGAACAATGCTTTTCAATTTTGAAGGAGATTTTCAAACACCATTTAATCCTGGCCACCACTCTATGAAGTACGAGGGTCAGTTCTGTCCTAGGCACCTTTAGAAAGTAAAGGAAAAGAAATGACATGGTTTCTTACAGTCTTATTGGGAGTTAGATCTAACATACATGCAACTGTGGGCTTCCACATTGGGGTTCTTGTCTTTCATTTCCCACAAAACCAGTGGCTCAACTTCACATACTCACTGACAAATCTGGATCTTCACACGAGACTTATTTCCTGAGTGGAGCATTTGCATATCAAGTTGTCTCCCAAAAGGCCCTACTTGGATGTTCTACTGGCACTTCAAACTTGTGTTCAAGATTGAGCTCATCATCCCTCATACTCCACCCTAAAACCGTTCCCTCTCCTGTGTTCTGTCCCTCAATAAATGCTCCATCATCTGCTTTGTCATCCAAGCCAGAACCCTAGGCAAGGCCTGCGTCCCTCTACCTTTTCCCTCTCTCCAGTTAATTTATTGCCAAGTTTCTGATGATGATTCTCTCCTGTCCATTCTCACCTTTCTACCCTCATTCCTACTTAGAACTTATAATGTACACTATAGAGGGAAAAGAGATGGTTGGGGGAAAGGAAAAGTGATTGAGAAAGTGCATCTGGAACAGACTGGTGCAAGATGGAATGGCTGTGAGCAGGTGGAGAAGACCACGAGTCCTGGGGGATGGTGGGAGAGCTTTGGGGTGAGTGTGGGACACAGTGAGCTGCCTGCTAGTGACCACCTGTCCTGGGGCTGAGGTGGCCACAGAATGAGATGGGTGGGAGTCAGTGCAGGCCAAGTCTGGAGGTAATGGCTTGGCTATCACACCTGCTATACGAATTTCTCAGGAATCATATTCTGGACTTTTGATATTCTGGACTTTACATGTCAAATGAATAAAACTGCTATGATAATTTCTGCACAAATCTTTCTGTGGACAAATGTTTGCATTTTTCTTGGGTAAGTGTGAGGCTGGTTTCATGCAGTAGGGCTAGATTCTAGAGGGCCTCGTAGGGCATGCTAAGGCATGTGTTATTTTATTTTAGTGCCTTGCATTAAAATAAGGTTTCAGAAGCCTTATTACTAGTGTTAAATTCAGATGACAATGGACAAATCGAGCTATGTAAGCCAAGTCCCTGCAACACTGGACATATTTGAAAGGCAGGTTAAAACTGAACTTCATTTTATAAAATGGAGCACTATTTTACCCGGCTGGATTGAAACCATGTAAATTAGTTTCTTACTTTGGACTTGCAAGACCCTTTGGCCATGGGCAACCGTTTTTGAACATTAGAAAGATAAGGCTTTGGTTAGTTCCACATCAGCCTCATGCCAAAGCAAAGATGTCCCTCTTATTTGCAAATCTTTTTAAGATCTTCCTGGGAGGTCGCATGTACTTCCGAACTGGCAGGGAGAAGCACAGTGTGTTTTCTGTAGAAGGTAATTATGACAGCTCACAAAGCACCCGCTGGGCCTGCCCTCAAAAAGTAATTGCAGACTCAGGGTGGCACGTGGTGGGGAGGGAAACACAGAAAGTAGCCAGTGTCAAAGGGACCACCCCCATCTGCAATTTGGTAGAGCAACATTTGGGCAAGACCCCAAAACAATCCTGGAAAACTGTCCTAGCAACTTGTGCTTGGAGCATGTAAGTCAAGATTTGTTAGCACCCAGGATTTAAACTCATCCACGGGGAGAGAAAACTCACCTTTGTTATGCACCGATGATGTGCCTGGCACCGAGCAATGAGCTTGCCTATGTAAGCAGCTTCCCCAGGATGGCACCAGGGCAGGTCCCTCAGCTTTTACAGTCACTTTCAGGTTTTAATGAATAGACTAAGTTTCATGCAGAAACACTTCTCATCCAGTACAAAGCTTCTCCCCTCACCCAACGTGGGTGTGATCTGCAAAATCCACAAAGCCCCATGGAGGTAGGGCTGGTGGTGTTGAAGTGGGAGCCAGACGTTTGAGCAGAAAATCAGCTTTCGGTGATGTGGGGACCCTGTGTATTCTGAGGGCCCTGTCGGGAAAGCTTCCTTTAATGCAGTTATACTGGTTTCTTTGATCAGGACTCCTTGGAGCACTGGTTTTCAAACTGTGGTCCCCAAACTAGCAGCATCAGCATTTCCTGGGAACTTCTAAGAGAGGCAAATCCTCAGGCCCCAGCCCTGACCTACTGAATCAGAGACTTTGGGGGTGGGACCTAGCCGTCTGTGGTTCAACAAGCTGCCCACGTGGTTCTCATGCAGCTCAAATTTGAGAATTAAAATATATTGTGGTAACATATATAAAACATAAAATTGCCCATTTTAACCAGCTTCGAGGATGTTGTTGATATGGGAAAATGTGGGAGTGCTAGGGAGCAGGGCATACAGGAATCCCCTATATTTTTTGTGTAACATTTATGTAATCTAAGTTTCTTAAAAAAAAAAAAAAAAAGTATATTAAAAAACAAAACAAAAACTCACCTTCAAGTATACAAGTCAGGGATATTAATTACATTCACAGTGTTGTGCTACCATCACCACCATCCAATCCCCAAACTTTTGGCCTCAGAGAATTTAGTTGGCTCAAGTGGGGATAGAATAGGCAGTTTGCCAATTTCTTTGACCTTTTAAAGTTTTTTCTCCTGCTAGGCATCTATGAACATCACCTGGAACAACAAAAAAATCCCAGCAAACATATGCTGTGAAGTTCATTCACTTCACAGAACACACATATCGGGTGCCTGTGATGTCCCAGGCACTTTCTGGGCACTGGGAATGAGACAAAAATTTAGCCGGTCCCTTTCCAGGTTCCAGAATAGTCCATGGTCTTCTCTTCCTCATTCCTTCTGCCCCCATTCAGAAGCTTTCCCTGCCTCTGCTCATACATTTCTTCCTGCTCCTTCTCTTGAGTATTTGAACTTATTTCCTCCACAAAGCCTCTCTTAAGCGCTCTAAGGTTTCTTCCTCTTCTCCACGTTTTTGCTTCCATGCCGTGCTACGTCATTCATCCGAGGATATTTTCCTTATGAATTTCCCGACCCAGCTGACACCTGCCAGGGCCCTGGAGCACAGATTCGGAACCACACTGGCCCAGTCTGCCTGTTGTAGGTTGTAAGTGCCCATGCACTAAGCAGGTTTACTATTGTTAACAGGCCAGGAAGCACATGTCTTAAATTTGACAATTAGGAGAGGGAATATGTCTCCTCCAGCGAAAATCTCATGCGTTCCTTCCCTGAGCACAAAGAGCAAGCAGATTGCTCGTCTTGAAATAGGGGTTGTCTTGAAAGCAAGTCACTTTAGAGCAGGGTTGAGATGGTTAGTCTCATCCTTCAGGTTGTGGCAGGTTCAGTCTAAGGGATATAGTGGCCACTCAGTAGTTAGAGCTGATTGACTGACTGGCTGAATGAATAAGAGCTGGCGACAATGGAAATGATTCCTCTAGAAAAAAGGGACGGGAGAGTCCAGCTTGGAAAACTGGAGCATGGTCCTGGGGATGAGGCCATAACTTTATCAAATGCTTGGAATCCCAGTGGCCCCACTAGGGCTACTGGCCTAAAAAATAGGTTGAGAAGGCTCCAGCAGATGTACAGGGTCTGCACGAGAGTCTAATGGGGAGAAGGAAGCAGGGTGCAGGTTGTCAAATATGGGCTAATCCCAATGAAACCCTGGCCAGGGAAGGGCTGATGCATGCAGCACAGGCTTCCTCACCAGCTTCCATGCACACCGTGGGGGATCAGCAACTTCTTACATTGCCACTGAGAGGCAGTGGCTTTGAAGAGAGTTGGCTCTACCCCCTTACCTGGCACTGGGACCTGGGGCAAGTTTCTTAAACTTTCTGAATGCCAATTTCTTCATCTGTAAGTGGGCATAACATCTATCTTGCAGGAAGCCTGTTCATCCATTTATTCAATAGACATTTATTGGTACCAATTTTTGGCCAGGTGTGAGGCCAGTTGCTGAGTATATAGAGTGAGCAAAATTTCCTTCCCTCAGGGAATAGACAGAAAATAAAGTACCTAAATAAATGCAAAATTATACCTGTGAGAACTACCATGAAGGGAAGGTACAGGTGCCATGTGAGCCTATAATAGGGGGATTTGCTCTAATGATCAAATAGAGATTGATAATTAGGAGGCAGGAAGGGCCTCCCTCAGGAAGCGGTGGTAGAGCTGCTCTGTGAAGGAAGGGAGGGTGGTAAATGGGCAAATGGTGACAGGAGCACTTGAGGCAGTGGCATAGCCACACTTCCTGTGACTGGAAAGAGCATGAGAGCTTGAGAAACGGAAAAGGAGCCTGAGGGCCTGGAGCACAGAGGCTGAGGGGAGAGGGCCTGGGAACCAGCCAGCAGGTGCAAAGGAAGCACCAGCTTCTCCCCTTCTCCCATCCCCACTGCAGCCAGCGTCCCCCTTGGGTCTATCCTGAACACTCTTCTCCCAGGTTAGTCTTTCTGCCTCCTCAGACTGGGCCCTCTGCTACCCAAACCCAGTGGGGATGCCCACTCCCTACAGATAAAGTGCTCACTTTTTAGCCCAGTCCTGGAGAAGCACTGAGACTCTGGAGCATGACCTCCTGGGTTCAAATCCTAATTGGACCCCACCCTGGCTGTGTGACCTCAGGCAAGTCACTTACCCTCTCTGTGCCTCATTTCCTTAATCTATGAAATGGGAATCATAGCAAAAGTAACTCCAACAAGTTTGTGAGATTAAATGAGTTAATACACATAAAACACTTAGTGCCTGATATAGTGGATGCTAAAAAAAAATGTAGCTGTTACTATTGGTATTCTCCTCCCCTCCCACCCATGACCCTAAATTCCTTACATTGTCCCTGGCATGCACCCTCCGCCCTCCCTCACTCAGTCCAGGGTGAGCCCCCTTGTTCTGGCACCCTGTCCCCACCACACCACCTGGGTGATTGCACCTTCCAATCCCAATCACACACACACACTTCAGGCAACCGTGTCATTTTAAACCTTCCAATAGACACTTTAAAAAAATAAATAGATGAAATTAATTTTAATAATATACCTTAATACAAAATATCCATTTATCATCTCAACATGTAATCAATATAAAAATGAGGATATTTTGTGTTCTTTTTTATACTGTATTCGCAATCCATTGTGTATTTTATACTAACAGCACATCTCAACTCGGACTAGCCACCACTCGAGTGCTTGATGGTCACATGTGGTTTGTAGTTATCATGTTGGTCAGTCTAG
>JAQZBX010114120.1:0-10046 GCA_029593785.1 Cabassous unicinctus
CCAGCCCTGGCTTCCCAGCGCCGCTGACCCTTGCCTCTCAGGGTGAGGCAGCCAGAACCAGATTGGTTTTAAAACACTTGCTAAGCCACCGGCTTTGAAAAGAATACGGCAACTCAAAGAGGCTGTAATTTTAGGCCCTCGAGGACGAGGGTCGCCATGTGCAGCCAGGTAACGAGGCCGTCTTAACTGCGTCTGAGGCGCGAGGGGCTTACCGTCTCCCAGCTATCTTCTTCGGTTCCTTCTTTCCGCTGAACCCCGTCTCGCTCCGCTGACAGGCACCTGCGGCCAGGGCAGCCTTCGGCCGGCCAGCTCGCCCATTGAGCAGTACGAGCAGCTGGTGGCCAGAAGCAGAGGTTCGCCCTGGAGCAGGCCTGAGGACCCTGGCGTCGTCTCTTTCCGAGCCTCAGGCCCCTTAGCGGCCAGGGTCATCATACGGCTCTGTGACCTGTTCCCCATGCATGCGGGCCCCAGCGCCGCTGCCTTCACTCGCGGATGCTGGGGGAACACGGGCCCCTCCTTCCGTCCCGGCTGCAGACGCTCACAGAGGGGGAGACAGAGGTGCACCCCTCACCCGGGGAGACCCCGCTGGCTGGGACAGGTGGGGATCGAGGACCGGCCCTCCCAGGCGAGAACAGGCCCTCCAGGGCGGCAGGTGTACACCAGCTCTGGAGAAGTCGGTGGAGATTTTTGGCCTCTTCCTTTGCCTTGTTTTCCCCTCCCTCCCACCAGGGGCCAGGTTCAGAGGTCAAGAGCATGGGCTTCCGGGTCGGACGCGTGAGCTGCAGGGGAACCCGGCTTGGTGCTGACGAGCTTGGGGCAAAGGCCTGTGCATTTCCGCTCACCTCTCCCTGAGGTCCCTTCAAGGCCTCAGGGCTCAGGCACCCCCTCGTGTCCTTCCCGAAATACGGTCCCGCCCATGAGACCTGCTGTGATCTGGATCCTGCCACCCGGGGGTGCCACTCGGCCTCAAGCTCCAGCCCACTAAGCTGCTTGCCCGGCGCCCCTGCAGCCCCAGCTCACCCCCGGGCCTTTGCACATGCTGGATCTGCCTGGAACTCCTCCAGGCTGTCTTCTGAGAGGCCCAGTCTGGGTTAGGTCCCCCTCCTCAGGCCCCCTCAGTACCCTAACTGCAGAGGGCTCTGCCCCTTCACCTCCTGCCCTCCCACGGCCCCCCTCTGTCCTCCCCCACCCCTGCCACCCCTGCCAGCTGTGGGCTGTGAGCACAGTGACCCTGCCTCTCCTGGCTGCCTTTATCTTTGGAAGCTTGTCGCACCAGCACCTGCTCAAGGTGTGTTTATGGAGGATGGGTGATGAAAGCACAGAGATGAGGAGACACGATGCCCTCCAAGCTGTAGGCAGCTTGGCGAAGCATCTTTTCTATTTTGCAGTTTGTGAACTTGACTGTTCATTGACATTTGTCTGTCCTTCAAGGCAAATTTAAACATTTCTCCTGAATTTACATCAATATTTGACGTCTTGGAGCGAGGGTGTCTTTTGTTCTTTGTCTCTGATTTGTAGGAACGCGCTGCTCTTGGGCGGTGACCAGGAATCTGTCCTCAAGCTTAATGCCCACGGTCGTAACGTGGTGATGCGCTGCCCACAGGCGGTGCTCACGGCGCTCTGTCTGGGATATCCTGACGTCCTTCTTCCAGGAGAACTCACGGTGACGCCCGAGCCGAGGCTGGATGCACCGAAGTACAGAGGTTTCCCTCAGATTTCAATGGAGTGAAGGTCCAAGCCGCTTTCTCAACGAGGCCGCTGTGGCCCGCCCGGCGGCTCTTCTGCTCTGTGCGCGCCCGTGGGTCCTGGGTGCCGCTGCCTCGAGCGCCAGACCCTCCGCGTGGCCTCGCCCCCCCTTTGTGAGCCGAGGCGCTCCATCGGAAGGGGCGGCGCCCATGAGGAGGCCTCTCTGGATTTTGGACGGAGTCGGTGGGCGGCACAGATCTGGTCACTAATAGGTGACGGCCAAGGGCAGCGCCGAGGTCACAGCACGTGGGGCGTCGCCTCTGGCTTCCAGCATGGCGTTCACATGTGACCCTGCAGGTGGGGAATTGAGAGCCGCGTCGCCGTGCCTTCATCTGCTTTTGAAATGGCCGTGCTCCCGATTACTGTTCAAAAGGAAGGAGGAGGAGGAAGGAAGGAAGGCTGAGAGGACCGTCCAAGGCTTCGGACCAGGCAGGGGCCCAGGATCGCATCCGGGGCAGCACAGAGGCGAGGGAAGGAGCCTTGGCCTGTCCGAGCTGCCGGGGCTCCTGGCCGCCTTGCGACTCCCCACGTCTCTGGGCCAGGTGCAGGCGGGATGGCCAGCGGGCAGCGGTGGTCCCCAGGCGAGGAGCGGCCAGGCGACCTCCCTGGTCTGCGTTCGCCTTGCAGCCAGAACTGAGCTCGGCTCCGCTTGGGGGTGCACCCTGGGCGAGGCTCTGGCTGGGCCAACACCCCCCTCTCCTCCTGTGAGATGCACCCAGCACGAGCCCAGGGGGCTTTCCTGGGGCCTCGCCTGCTTTCTGTCCCCCAGGGAAGGCCCTCGGTGCCCTGCTGCCCTGGGAACCGCAGGTGCATGGGGACCTTAAGCTCCCCATCCCCGAGTGGGGCTCCCCAGTAGGTCCCGTGTGCCCGTGGCACCTGCTTCTCCCCTGCACTCTCACTGCTCTCCCTGTTTGGGGTCGACCCCGATGGAGCTTTGAGATGGAGCCCGGTGTCCCTGCTTGGAAGCCTTTCCTGGCTGCCCCCAGACCCCCCCGTCCCCAGGGCATGGGTGCAGCCCTGGCAGCTCCAGGTGGCCCCCTGAGCTCAGGACAGCTCTCCAGCCCCCCGCTGCGCCCACTCACAGCCCACTCCCTCTTCCCTGCTGACCTGCATCTTCTTTTTGACCACTCTGTAGGTGTTTGTGGGGCATCTGAGGGCATCTGGCCATGACAGTAGCTTCCTCCAATCCCCTCCCACCCCACCGAGCCTCGGCTCTGATGACACTCGGTTCGGGACCATTCTCGGCCCAGGTGCTGCCCGGGCACTGTAGGGTGTTAGCAGCATCCCTGGCCTCCACAACTCCAGGCCAAGAGCACCTCCCTGTTGTGACAATCAAAGAGTCCCCAGACATCACCAGTGTCCCGTGGGGGACAGAACCGCGGCCAGGTGGAACCACTGCCATAAAGGCTGCCAGGATGCTCGGACGGGAGGAGGTCAGGGCCGTTCTCGGTGGTGCCCCATCAAAGCCACCATCTCTCCCTGGTGTCCCCTGAGCACTTTCACGGCCAGGGAGGTCGGGGGCTGCCCCTCAATGCCGTGCTCTCAGACGAGGTCTCTGGGCAGCAGAAGTCCACGCAGAAAGTGGGCACACGAAACGGACCCTGCTATCCCTCATCCTTGGCTTGTTGTGAGGCTGCCTAGAGCGGGCGCTTGACCAAAGAGCCCTCCTGGCCTCAGGGTCCTCCGGGTCCAGCTGTGACGGTGCTGAGAGGGGCCCCTGGACCCTCCAGCTGGGCGGCCTCTGAGCAAGTGGGTGCTGGGACGTCTGCAGTACCTGCGTGTCCCCCCTGCCTTGTCTGACATGCAGGGGTGTGAGCATCTTGGGGTGCACACCTGGTGAGTCTTGGGTGGAGGAGGTCTGAGAGCTGTGGCCCCCCGCCCGCCTCTTTCCTTTCCCATCAGCGGTTGGGAGGGGGCTTCTGTGGCCTTGCAAAGGGACGCAGGACTGTGGCAGCGGCCGTGACACGTGGCCACGCAGACACCAGAGGAAGCCCCCGCCCCTGGGAGGTGCACCTGCCGGTACCCCGTGTGGGGCACCCCCGCGCCTTCTCTGCTCAGTGCTGTCGTTAGCTTGAGTTTCCATGGAAACAGACCCACTAGAGGAAACGCAGACCTGTGAAAGTTTTTCAACTATCATTATTTTAAAGAATCTCCCTCTCCCTTCCTTGCCCATATTCAGATAGCTGTTTCCATGGAAACTAGAATAGAAACTGCCAGTATGAGAGGAAGGCAAATTCTGGCTGTTTTCCAGGGTTGACTGCTGGAGGCAAGGAAAGGGAAGGGGCAGAATGGGGAGCCCCCCGCCACAGGTGGGAGTCTCACCAGGGGCTGGGCTGCTGTTTAGACCATTTGCCATCATCTTGGGAGGAGGGGGCTCCCCGAGCCCCTGATCTTTGATGACTCTTCTGCCTTTGGCAGTGGCTTAAGCCTTTGGAGAGCACGCCATGGCATCAGAGAGGGAAGAAACATTTTCAAAAAGTGTCCCAAATCACTCTCATCAGTGCTGATCCCCAAATCCTCACCTAAGCACTTGCTAAAACCATCCTGTGCTGACAATGTGATGGGACCCCTGAAGCACCCCCAGCCCAGCTGGTGGCCGTCCCCGCAGAGGAAGCAGGAGCCTCACCTGGGGGTCACTGATGCATGGAGGTGGGCTCAGGGCTCCTGCCAGACAGCACCTCGCCTGCCCTGCAGCATGGCCAGGTTAGAGAGGACCATGCCCAGGCTGAGGGAGCAGCGCAGCTTGCCCAGCTTTCCCAGTGGAATAGTTTTCAGCAGACTTTGGTCTGAATTCTGCAGGCTCATTGCACCTTGTGTGAGGCTGCAGGTGAGAGCTGGGGCTGATGCTTGGGGTCCCTCCTGTGCCCCATGGACCTCTCCAAGGCCCTGGTAGCTTCTCTGAGTGGCCTGGCTGCCAAGCTCCGCTCACTTGTGTTTTTAGCACATGGCTCTCCTGCAGTGGGATGAATTGTGGCTCCCAAAAGGTGGGTCCACCTAGAACCTCAGAAAGTGACTTACTTGGAGTAAGGGTCTTTGCGGATGGAATTGAGCTAAGGATCTGGAGAAGAGGTCACCTGGATTAGAGTGGACCCTGATTCCAACGGCAAGAGTCCTTATAAGAGACAGGAAAGGAGAATTCACGGAGACATGGGAAGGAACCTGGAGGAGGCCACGTGACTAGGGAGAGACACGGCCACAAGCCAAGGAGCCCGGAGCCCCCAGAAGCCGGGAGAGGCCAGGACGGATCCTGCCCTCGAGACCGACAGGGATCGTGGCTCTGCCGACACCTGGATTCAAGTCCCCGGCCTCCAGAACTGTGAGAGAATGAACGCGGGTTGTTTTCAGACTCCCCGTCTTTGATGACTTGTTGCCGCGGCCCCAGGAAGCTGAGACAACTGCCACGTACCCGGCTTGAGTGCTGCCTGGAGATGCAGAGAAAAGCAAGCCGGGGCTGCCTCGTCTTTCTCCAAGGAGCGTGGAGGGAAGAGTGTGTGCTGGGGCTCAGGGAGGGCTTCCCAGGGGAGGCGGCCACCGGGCGGAGATCTGAAAGACGGGCGGCGTTGGGAGGAGCCTCCCCCGCGGTGGTGCCTGAGCGCCCCACGGTCACCGGAGATGAAGGCTGCTCAGAAGAAACGCCCCTCCGCCTTCAAGGTCACGAGTAGCTATAACACTGCAGCACACAGGAGTTGAGTGCTCCTGCAGAGTGCTCTCAGGCTCCAGCGATTTGACACGCTGAGTCCTCACACCCTGCCTGCAAGACAGGTCCCGGCACTGGCTTGGTTTTAAAGAGGAAGGAAATGAAGAAATGAGTCAGTAGTGGAGGCAGAGGTGACTAGCTGCCCATCCAAGCCACTGTGGCTGTGCTTGGACTCACCTCCCAGATTCCCTGTCGCTGGGTGTGGCCATAGGATGAGGCGTGAGTGGACGCCATGGGTGTCTCTTCCAGCCCAGGCTGTACAATGTGGGTGTGAAGAGACCTTGGGGAGGGCCCCGGGCTCCCGACTCGCTGCACAGAAGAGAGCCCCTGGCTGGCCCAGAAGTGCTCACCTTGGTCCTTTAGTGATAGAAAGAAACTTCCGCTGTGTTTGAACAGATTCTAACTTACACAAGCTCCCGAGTGGGCCTTTGTGCCTGCCCTCTGGTGGCGATTCCTTAGGGGCCAGGTCCACAGCACTGAGACACTGTAGATCTTTAAAAAGAGGAGCCCAAATCACAAATGATTTGTCTTCCTGCGGAAGACAAGCGTGCCGAGGCATTGCTGTCCAGGTCTGAGTGCCTGGTTGAGCACAGGTGCTGTCATCTCATTCAGGGCACCTCAAAAAGAGATGGTCCAGAACTCATGCTGCCGCCTCGTCTTCCAGGGTGCCTGGAGGCAGCCTGAAGTACCTTCAATATCCGCTCAAGAGTGAGTGCCGAGAAGCCCTTCAGTTCAGGAACGGGAGGGTACAGATCTCTGAAAATACAATCCTCCATAAAAGCAATGAGGACACTGGCAAAAACCGTCAAAATCAACTTCTTCAAAACTCTGGAAACTAACCAAAGTCTTGCAATAGTCTGAGGAGCGTTTTTACTGAAGGAAAATGACTGATTCTTGGTGAGAAGAGGGAGCCGTGAGGCATTGTAAGTTGCATATTTCCGTCCCCTTTTCTTCAGCTTCGTGGTAGCATTGAAAAGCAGCAGTGCGCAATCACAGTGAAAACCGCGGTGAACGTGTGGTAACTGGGAAGGCCTGTAACCTAGCAACCACTGGCGTGGCAGGTTTGTAGCTCCCCCAGAAGTCCCATTCCCAGAGAATCGTTACCATTTGACCCACCTGGAAGCTCCTTGGAGTAGCTGACCTCACAAAGTCTGTCATTATTTGACTTGACTCAGAGCTGACTCAGGGAGAAGAACTCTATGTTTAACATGACAACTGCCTGCAGTGGCAGTACTAGTTGGGACAAACAAGAGGCTGGCCCAAAAAACTTAAAAGGAAATCTGGAAAATGAGTTATCCACAGGGGGTTGTGAAAAATCTCCAACATGCTCCTGGTAATCTCGAAGTCCACGTGAATGTGCTGGGCTGTGCACATGCCCAGGAAAGACCAGAGAAGGCCCTAATCTCTCACCTCTGGTTGACCTTGAGGCTCTTTACAAGCAGGAAGTGAAAGCTGTGGCAGAGTTGTAAACTGCCTGAGGGTTGAAGGTGTGCCCCAACACACATGCGTGTGCACACACACAGCCCTTTGCTGAGGTGGGGTAGACATGTTCACTCAGCCGTTTAATGAAATCCCTCACCAACTGCAAGCTGACCACTAGCCTAAGCTAGCAGAGACTTGAGTGGCTGCACTCAACAAACAATACAGACTTTCCAGAATAATTCAGGAAATTCACTAAATAAACAGCAACAAAATAGCAAAAACAGCAAAGCTGGTGGTGGTGGTGAATCTGATTTCCAGAGTTACCACATTATGTTATGTAAAATGTTCAGTTTTCAACAAAAATTATGAAACATTCCCAGTAATAAGACAATATGGCCCAAACCCAAGACAAAAAACAGTCAATAGAAACTCTTCCTGAGGAAGACAAGATGTTGGACTTACTAGACAAAGACTTTAAATTACATATTTTAAATACATTAAAATATTTAAAGGAAGCCTTGTCTAAATAATTTAATAAAAGTATGAGAATGATACCTCACCAAATAAAGAATATAAATAAAGAGACAGAAAGTATGAAAAATAACCAAATAGAAATTCTGGTGTTGAAAAGTACAATAACTGAAATTAAAACTCACTAGAGAGGCTCAAAAGCAGATTTAAGCAGGCAGAGAAAAGAATTAGCAAACTTGAAGATTGGTTAATTGAGAGGATCTAGTCTGAGGAACAGAAAGACAAAAAACATGAAGGAAAATGAACAGAGCCTGTGGGATCTGTGAGGCATCATCAAGTGTACCAACATATATATATATATAATTCCTGAAGGAGAGGAGACAGAAAGAATATTTGAAGAAATAATGAGTGAAAACTTCCCAAATTTGATGAAAAATTAACCTACACATCCAAGAATCCCAAGGAAATCCAAGTAGGAGGAGCTCCAAGATATCCACACCAAGATTTATCGTAATCAAACTGTTGAAAGCTGAAGACAAAGAGAGAATCCTGAAAGCAGCTAGAGAGAAGCAACTCATCATATACAAGTGATCCTCAATGAGATTAACAGTGGGCCTCTCATCAGAAAGAGTGGATGTCCAAAGACAGCAGGATGACCTATTCAGTGTGTTGAAAGAAAAAAGACTGGCAACCAAGTATTCTATATCAAGCAAAAACTATCCTTCAAAAACAAAGGAGAAATTAAGACATTCCTAGGTGAACAAAAACTGAGATAATTCATTGCAGCAGACCTTCCATGCAAGGAATACTAAAATGAACCCTTTAGGCTGAGATGGAAAGACACTGGACAGTAACTTGAATCCAACAAAGAAATAAAGTTCACAGATAAAGGAAACTACATAGATAATATAAACTACAGCATAAATGTATTATTGTTTGTAACTTTTTTCTTTTCATGTTTGATATAAAGGAAACAGAATAAAGAAGTAATTATAAAACTGTGTTGATGGGCTTATAATGTATAAAAATCAAATTTATATCAGAGCAATAGCACAAAGGAAATGATAGGCAATGTAGTTATACTGAACAAAATTTTGCATACATTTGAAATTAAATTGGTATTAACCCAAACTAGATTGTTTTAAGTTAATATGTTAGTTAATTATAATCCACAGGGAAACCACTAAAGAAATAACCTAAAAATATAGAAAAAGATCAAATAGATATTTCTCTAAGGAAATATGTATGACCAACCAGCACATGAAAAGATGCTCAGCATCAGTCATCAGGGAAATGCAATAAGATAGCACTTTACACCCACTCGGATAACTATTATTTAAAAATATGGAAAATAACAAGTATTGCCGAGGATATGGAGAAATCAGAACGCTTGTACATTGTTGGTGGGATGGTAAAATGGTGCAGTCACTGTGGAATACAGTTTGGTTGTTCCTCAAAAATTTAAACATAGAATTACCATATAACTCAGCAATACCACTCCTAGATATATACCCCAAAGATTGGAAACACAGAGTCCAACAGATACATATATGCCAATTTTTATAGCAGCATTATTCACAATAGCCAAAAGGTGGAAACAACCCAAATGTCAATCAACAGATAAATGAATAAACAAAATATGGCATTTACACACAATGGAATATTATTCATCTATAAAAAGAAAGTTCTGATATATGTTATAACATGAATGAATCTTGAAAACGTTATGCTAAGTGAAATAAGCAAGACAGAAAAGGATGAATGTGATTCCACTTATATGAAATATCTAGAATGTGCAAATTCATAGAGAAAGTAAATAGATTAGAGGTTACCAGTGGCCATGGGAATTATTGCTTAATGGGTGCAGAGTTCCTTTTGGGGATGATGAAAATGCTTTCATAATGTATGGTAAAGTTGGTAGCACAATATTGTGAATGTAATTAATACCACTGAGTTGTACACTTAAAATGGCAAATTCCATGTTCTATAAATATGACCACAATAACAAATTTTCAAATTACATAGGAAAAGAAACAACACGGGAATTAAAATACTATAGTAGAAAACATCTATTCAATACAAATGAAGGCAGTAATGGAGGAATAGAGCATCAAAAAGACATGACAGAAAATAAATAGCAAAATGGCTTTTTATAATATAATCCGACCTTATCACTAATTACATTTATCAAATGCTAATAGATTAAATGTTCCAATTAAAAGGCAGAGATCAGCAGAATGGATTTAAAATGATCCAACTATGTGCTGTCTATAGGGAAACACTTTAGATTCAGAGTCACAAATAAGTT
Organism: Cabassous unicinctus; assembly: GCA_029593785.1. Classification (NCBI taxonomy): domain Eukaryota; kingdom Metazoa; phylum Chordata; class Mammalia; order Cingulata; family Chlamyphoridae; genus Cabassous; species Cabassous unicinctus. The sequence goes on from JAQZBX010114120.1 coordinate 9,645, forward strand.
GAATGTTAAAGGATGGAAAAGGGTACCATGCAAACAGTAACCAAAAAAGGACTGGACTGGCTGTACAAATATACAACAAAAAGGCTTAAAGACAAAATTTTTACTAGACACAAAGGACATTTTATAATGACAAAATTGTCAATAAACATATAAGCACCTAACAACAGAGACCCCGCACACATGAAACAAAACTGACATAATTGAGGGAGAAATAGACAATTCAGCGATAATAATTGGAGACTTTAATATCACACCTTCAATAATGGGCAGAAAACTAATCAAAAGATAAATAACCAAATACAAGACTTCAACAACATTACATTATAAACCAACTAGTCCTGAGATACATCTATAGAACATGCCACCTATTCACAGCAGAATACATATTGTCCTCGAGAGCAC
>JAQZBX010114121.1:0-10043 GCA_029593785.1 Cabassous unicinctus
AAAAAAAAAAAAAAAAAATAAGCCAGAGTACCTTTACTTATATCAGATGAAATAGACTTTAAAATACATTAGAAATGTAAAATCTGAGGAGGAAGTCAGGAAAAAACTTCCATTTACAATAACAACTAATAGAATCAAACATTTAGGAATAAAATTAACCAAGGATATAAAACACCTATTTTCAGAAAACTACAATGCATTGTTAAAAGAAATAAAAATAAAAAATAAAAAAAAACCTAAATAGTTTGAATAAATTTCCATGCTTACAGTTTGGAAGACTAAATATCATTAAGATGTCAATTCTACCCAAATTGATATACAGATTCTATGCAATCCTGATAAAAATTCCACCAGAAGTTTTTACATAAATGAGAAACACAATTAGCATATATATTTGGAAGGGTAAGATATCCCAAATAGCCAGAAACATCATAAAAAGGAAAGGCAAAGTTGGAGGACTCTCACTTCCAAAGTTTGAATTATATTACCTAACTACAGTGGTAAAACAGCATGGTAGTGGCATAAAGACAGACACACAAACAAATGGAACAGAAGTGATGGATCAGAAACAGATCCTCACATCTATGGTTAAGTGATTTTTGACAAGCCTCTCAAACCCACTCACCTCAGGCAGAATATTCCATTCAACAAATGGTGCTGAGAGAACTAGATATTCATAGCCAAAAGAAAGAAAGAGTATCCCTATCTCACACCTTATACAAAATTTAACAGAAAATGGATCAAAAACCTAAATAAAAAAGAAAAAACTGGGAAGAAGATGTGGCTCAAGAAATTGGGTTCCTGTCTACCATATGGGAGGTCCTGAGTTCATTTCCAGGGCCTCCTGGTGAAGGCGAGTTGGCTCGCAGAGTGAGCTGACCCACATGGAGAGCTGGCCCATGTGGAGAGCTGGAGCAACCAAAAAATAGGCAAAAGGGAAAGACAATGAGCGACACAACAAACAAGGTAGCTGAGGTGGCTCAAGCATTGAGTGCCTCTCTCCCACATCAGAGGTCCCAGGATCCGTTCCCGGTGCCTCCTAAAGAGAAGATGAGAAGAGAAGACAAGCAGACAGATAGAGCACATAGCAAATGGACACAGAGAGCAGACAGCGAGCACAAAAATAGCAAGGGGGGAAGAATAAATAAATAAAATAAATTTAAAAAAATTTTTAAAAAGCAAGACCTGTATAGCTTCCAGAAAAAAAATGTAGAAAAACATCATTAAGACCTGGTGGTAGTTGGTGGATTCTTAAACGAGATAAGAGGAGGACTGAGATGGACTACTGATGCTTAATGTATGTAGAAATTTTACTTAATATTATGGTAAAAGTGTGAAAATATATAGAGTTGATGGTAATACCTTATGGTGAGTAACAGCTGGTTTACAAATTGTATTGTGGCTGGAAAGTGTAGTCTAGGAATATAAATGTCAGTTGAAAGAAAGCTAGAGAATCATCTAGGGACTGAATAACACAGTAAACCCAGAGGTGGATGGAATTGTGGTTGATGGTATAAATGCAAGAGTGTCCTTTGTGAGCTAGAGAAAATGTACATTACTATTGCAGGGTGGTGGGAATGTGGAGAAACATCCGAAAAATAAAACTGGAGTGGCATATGGAATGTGATTGACAAAAATACTGTAATATTCATTTATGCCAAAGATGTACTGTGTTGATACTGGGGGAGTATGGAAAAAGTGAACCAAATGTATGTTATGGACCAAGGTTAGTGGTACCAGTCTGATATATCTCATAATCTGTAACAAATATTCCACTACAGTGTGGTGTGTTGATAGAGGGGTTTTGTATGGGAACTCTGCACATGTGCATTATTGTGTTGTAAGTTCACAACTTCTGTAATAAAAATGTTTAAAAAATAATAATAGGGTGGATTGGGGGGAAAATACACCAAAGGTAAGATATAGACTATAGTTAATAGTAAGATTTTGAAAATATTCTTTCATAATTTGTAACAAATATCTCACAACAATGCAAGGTGATAGTGGTGTGTTGATGTATGGGACCCCTGTATGATGTTATGTTTGTTTGCTTTGTAAGTACACAACTTTTATTACAAACTTCTTGTTTGCATATGTTCATGTATAAATGATATAAATAATAATAAAACAGTGGGTTGGGGGAAAATACACCAAAGGTAAGATACTTTGGTTAGTAGTAATATCTTGAAGATGCTCTTTAATTATTAGTTAAAAATGTTTCACAATAATGTAAGGTATTGGTGGTAGGGTGAGGTATGAGAGCCCTGTATGATGTTATGTGTTTGTTTTGGAAATTCACAACTATTACTATACACTTAATGATTATGTCTGTTTATGTATGAGTGATATTCTTCAATAAATTAAAAAAAAACACAGAAAAACATAGTTACATTTATTTGATATGTTGGTAGTTGCATGGGATGTGCTGCCAAATTACAAGAAATTTCCTAACCTTCTGTTGGTTAAATTTGTGTGGGTAAAAAGTTATTTATAGAAATGTGTCAGAACTTATATGAAGTCCTTAGAGAGTTGTCAAAGTCTTTATTCTCCATTATATATTCTATTACTGATCTCCTTGATCTTAGACAACAGTATAATATTATTAATTATAATTTTGTTTATTTTTTTTTAAATGCTGGATGCCACGTAAACAACAAAGTTTCCTGGTCAGTTAAATTGTATTACTCTGGAGTTTCTCTGAAAGTACAGGCTACATATCATTTCTTTTATTTTCAGTAAAAATCAACTTAAAATGAGAAGCAAAGCTAGTACATAAACCATGCTCCAAGTGTCAATTTCACAGTCCTAGTAAAACTGAAAATGTAATATAGTGTCAAATACCTTGCCAACAAAATATTTAAACAGCTTCAGATGTAGTTGGTGCAGTCTGTACCAACCCTCAACTTTAAGCTTATACTCTTACAATTAAACTTGCATTGTGTGTTTATGAAAAACAAAATCAAACTTTAAGAGTCCTCATAGGAAAACATGGGAGTCAGCAGAGACCCGTAGCATAATCCAGTCTATGACTGGATGTGGTGACTATAGCAGTCCCAGTTGGCTAAAGGTAGTAATTTCTGCTGCCAAATTAGGTGAGGTGTCAGCTGATTTGGAACAAGGTCTCTCTTCATGGTTAAAAGAGCCACACATTGTTTGCTAGTACCTAATCTCAAGAAAACCCCAGCATGTGTCATGTAGTATGCTGACCTTTTCTGAAATCCAATTGATTTCTCCTGTATATATCTAAATCCTTCACTGTAATACTTTAATCCCAGTACTTTGTCATCTTTGCCTGAAGCAGGTGTGCCTCAATATTGTGAGGTTGTGATTTCTCAGTTATCATCCCTATGTCCTGACTTATAAACAAACAAAAAAACCTTGATTAACCTGGACTTGATCTTATTTGTAGATGGGCCTCATCTTAAAACAGAACTAGATAAATATAAGTCAGGTTATGAAATAACCACTACAGAAGAAGCAATTAAAAGTCAACACATTCCTGGCCTCATCATGACCCATCAAGCTGAGTTAAAACATTTAAGTAGAAGTGATCATTTAGTAAAGGAAAATCTCTTTAAATTTATACTACAGTCGATATGCATTTGGAGTAGTTCATGATTTCAGAATTACATGAAAACAACTGGACTTCCTGAAGTCATCAGGAACCAAATAAAAAATGGGAAAAAAGTACCTGAATCAATAGAAGCATGGTTACCACCTAAAAGATGATTAAAAATAAAAGTCAGTGTTACATATCTGGTCTTATAGCCTTTTTTTTCTAAAATGGAAAACAACATTATCAAATATATCTGCAAGAAGAAGGATCAGCAAATAGCCAAAAATACCTTGGGAGGAAGAATGAAGTTGAAGGAGTCACACTAATGAACTTTAAAGTTTATTACATAAAGTTGCAGTGGGGAAAAAAAGCATGGTACTGGCATAACAATAGACGTATTGATCAATGGAATCAAATTGAGAATTCAGAAATGATCCTCACATCTATGGTCAATTGATTGTTGAAAATTTTTGATCATCTTACAATTTGGATAACTTTACAATTGATTTATGACCAGACTGGCAAGTCCACCCAGGTGGGCCAAAACAGACTATTCAACAAATGCTACTGGGAGAACAGGATATCCATATCCAAAGAAAGAAAGAGGACCCCTATCTCACACCATATATGAAAATTAACTTAAAATGGATCAAACACCTAAAAATAAATGTTAAAACCATAAAACTCCTAGAAGAAAATGTAACAAAACATCTTCAAGATATTATGGTTTTAGGTAGCTTCTTAAATTTTGTACCCAAAGCACAAGGATTGAAAGAAAAAAAATGATAAATGGGACCTCATTAAAATTAAATACTTTTGTGCTTCCAGTGACTTTGTTAAGAAGGTGAAAAGGCAGCCTAGGCAATGGGAGAAAATATTTGGAAATCACATATATGGTAACGATTTGATTTACATGATATAAAAAGAAACCATACTACTTAATAATAAAGGGACAAGCAATACAATTTAAAAATGGGCAAAATACTTGAATAGACATTTTCCAAAGAGGGTAAACAAATGGCCAGAAAGCAAATGAAAAGGTTTTCAACATCACTAGCTATGAGGAAAATGCAAATCAATACTACAATGATATATCATTTTACACTTTATAGCAGGGGTTCTTAACCTTTTCTGTTCCACAGACCCCTTTGCCAGTCAGGTGAAAACCAGGGACCCTTTACTAAATCCACACTAAACAGTGTATTATTTAATAAATATATCACACCCACACCAACATGTCCCACAAGAATAATGTTTTTTTTTTTTTCAGAATTTTCAATTCAAGCTTATGGACCGCCTGAGTCCCAGGGACCCCTGGCTAAGAAACTTTGCCTTATAGAATGGTCACTATTAAAAAAAACACAGAAAATTACAAGTGCTAGAGGATGTGGAGGAATAGGAACGTATCTTCACTCTTGGTGAAAATGCAGAATATGGTGCAGCCGCTATTGAGGTCAGTTTGGCAGTTTCTCAGGAAGCTAAATATAGAAATGCCATGTGATCTGGCAATCCTGGTACTAGAAATATATCAATATTAACAAGCAGGGGAGCAAACTGACATATTCACACTGATGTTTATAGCAGCATTATTCACAATTGCAAAGAGATGGAAACTACCCAAGTATCTATCAGCCAATAAATGGATAAACAAAAGGTAATACATACACGTAATGGAATACTATTTAGCTTCAAGAAGAAATGAAATAGGAAAGCACATAACAACATGGATGAACCTTGAGGATGTTATGCTGAGTAAAATAAGCCAGACACACAAGAAGAAATGTTACATGGTCTCGATAATATGAACAAAATACAATGAATAGACTTATTGTTAAAACCTAGAGTAAAGGTTGCTAGGAGTTTGAATAAGGTTGAGAAGGGGAAGCTGATGCTTAATATCTGAAGAATCTTTAAAAAGGTTGATTGTAAATGTTGGGAAAAGGATAGGGATGATGGTAACACTTTACAGTGAGCATAATTAATACTATTGGTATACATATATGATAATGGCTGAATTGGGACTGTAAAATATAACTCAGTAGTAAATATGAAATGTGGTTAATAGTACAAATACAAGAATGTTCTTCCATGAACCATAAAAGAATCTATGTCTCTAGTAAAAGGTGTTAAAAATAAGGTGATATATGGTAAAATTTCAACTAATGGAACATATGGTCTATAGTTAGCAGAAATAATGTAATAATTTTTCATCAATTGCAATTAAGGGCCTATAATATTTTCACATTCTTTCCTCAGTTGTAACAAAAAGGTCACACTGGTACAAAGTGTCAACAATACCAGTGTATTTGGGAATGCTGCGTTTTTTGCCTGACTATTTTTGCAAGCCTACACCTTTGCTAATTAAAAACCAAGCAAACATAAGACTGTATAACACAGAGAACAGTGTTATGGATGATGATTCTGGTTAAAAGTACCAATATAAAAATGCTCTTTCATGAACTAGAACAATTGTACATCACTGTTACAAGAGTAGGGTAGTATAAGAGAAAACACAACTAATACAAACGATAGACGTATTTTAAAGTAATATTTTAATATTTGTTCATCAATTATGACACAGTTATGACTCCAATGCTAAATGTCAATGTGGGGGGGGGGTTAAAGTGTATTATTTTTTTCTTTTTGGAGTAATGAATATGTTCTGAAATATTTTTGTGGTGATGAATTTATAACTCTGTGATTATAGTGAAAGCTATTGATTATACAGTCTGGATAGATTGTATGATGTGTCAATATAAACTACTTAATAAAAAAGGACACTAAAGACACCACAGGGAAAGGTACCTAATAGCAGGCAACTACTATTGTGAAAAATTGTCCTAATGAGGCTATATGTATTGAATTTGGACACACATGCTGTATTAGTCAGCCAAAGGGGTGCTAATGTGAAATACCAAAAATGGGTTGGTCTTTACAAAGGGTATTTATTTGGGGTAAAAGTCCACAGATACCAGGCCTTAAAGCGTTATGTTTCTTCTCTCACCACAGTCCATTGCCACGTGTTAGAGCAAGACAGCTGCCAGCGTTTGCCAGGGTTCAGGCTTCTGGGGTTCCTCTATTCCCGGGGCTGTGTTTCTCTCCGGACTTAGCTAATGGTTCTTCCACAAGGTCAACTGTAGATGATCAGGCGAATTGTTCACTTCTTTTCTCCTGGGGCCTTCTTTCCAACATCAAAACTGCTTCTCAAAAGAATTCTTCAACTCTGTTCTTTGCCTTGCCTTTTATATTCGATTCCCCACCCACCAAGGGGTAGGGCTCAACACCCTAATCATAACCTAATCATGCCCAGATTAACAGATCAGTTTACAAGCATGATCCAATTATATTTTTGGAATTCATAATTACATCAAATTGGCCAACGGTTACACTCCACCCTCTGAATTCCAAAAATACATTACAATATTCAAAAAACCTTAAATCAGTAACAATTCAAGTACAAAATCCTATCACAATCAGTTTAAAGAAATACAGTTCATCTTGAGTCAAAATACCATCTTTTATAGACCTCTGAAACTTACAAAACCAATTAACTGCTTCCAATACACAAATGGAAAGACAAAGAATAAACATTTTCAATATCATAAGAAGAAATTGGGATGTTAAACATGAATCATGGATCCTCTACAGTTCAGTAAACCTGCAGGACATCCTCCATTCGATTTCAAAGTATGAGAGTCATTCTTAAGACGTTAGCTTCATCTCCTTGGGGCCACATGGGAACCCACCCTTTCCACCAGCTTGTCCAATGGCCATTTTCTTGGCTCCAACCTCATCAAGCATCTGGGTGTCAGCCAAGCTCCAGTCCTAACCCTCCAAGAGTGTTGGGGTGATTGCCACACCTTACTCAATCTTTGGGTTAGAGTCTTAGCCCCCCTAGTACAGTGAGGTGAAGACAACATTCCCCCTAACCTTTGGCATATAGGTTCAACCCTCTCAGAGCAATGGGTTGACCACCTGGCCTTCTCTAATACATGGGGGACAGGTACACCCCTCTCAGACCTATGGGGTCTTGACCTTAACCGCCCTAATCTTTGAGGAATGTGCTCTACCCCCCCTGCACCCTGGGGTGGCAAAACTCTCCCAAAACATTGGGTGGGGACACCCACCCTCTTCAACTGCTGGGGAAAACTCACCCTCTCTGCACCATTGGGCATCAAAACTTTCTCAGAACATCGAGTAGGAACATCCCAAAGCAGGGGCAAACTCACCCTCTCTGTACACATGGGTGGGGCTCCTTTCTTGGCCCAAGGAAATGTCTTAAGCCCAGACCTCTGCTTCCACGGTTTTCTTCTTAAAGTTGAATCTCCTTCAATCTCTCCTTTCCATGTTCTCTTTTTTCCAAGCTGACTGTGGTTTTGTTCATACAGCTCTCCCAAAAACTTTGTTGGTTTAGCATGCAGGAAGCATGGGTCCATGCCATCAGACAGTAAGACTTTCCATAAGTCTTTCCGAGATAACTGCATCTTCAATTCTGAGTTACGGGTTCCAAGTTTAGTAAAGTCTTCAAATAGGGCATTTCATCTGGGAACTTGATTTCCAGAAACTTAGAAGTTCTGGAATCAGTTTCTGTTTTCTTTATGCCCAAAAGTTCAGTCCTTAGTGTATTTCGCTCATCTAGTATTTTGCTGTAAGCTGCAAGGAGAAGCGAAGCCACATTCTCTGAGTTTAGCTTGGAAAGTTCTTCAGCTAAATGCTCCTGTTTGCCATTTTCAAATCCTGTCTTCCATATAACACCAGGAGTTAATCTTGCTAAGTTCTCTGCAACTTTAAAACATGGATCGCCTTTCCTGCAGTGTCCAATAAGAGCTTCATCATTTACTTCTAAGGCATCATAGAACGTCTCTTTAGCATCCATATTACTATCAATGGTCTCTTCAAAGTGATCTAGGCCTTTTCCATCAAGTATTTCACAATTCCGCCAAAAAGTACCCCTTACCCATTTATAAAACCGTTCCAACATTTTGGTAATGACAAAATCACTTCCCCACTCCTTGGTACCAAATTCTGTATTAGTCAGCCAAAGGGGTGCTAATGTGAAATACCAAAAATGGGTTGGTCTTTACAAAGGGTATTTATTTGGGGTAAAAGTCCACAGATACCAGGCCATAAAGCGTTATGTTTCTTCTCTCACCACAGTCCATTGCCACGTGTTAGAGCAAGACAGCTGCCAGCGTTTGCCAGGGTTCAGGCTTCTGGGGTTCCTCTCTTCCCGGGGCTGCGTTTCTCTCCGGATTTAGCTAATGGCTCTTCCACAAGGTCAACTGTAGATGATCAGGCGAATTGTTCACTTCTTTTCTCCTGGGGCCTTCTTTCCAACATCAAAACTGCTTCTCAAAAGAATTCTTCAACTCTGTTCTTTGCCTTGCCTTTTATATTCAATTCCCCACCCACCAAGGGGTAGGGCTCAACACCCTAATCATAACCTAATCATGCCCAGATTAACAGATCAGTTTACAAGCATGATCCAACTATATTTTTGGAATTCATAATTACATCAAATTGGCCAAGGGTTACACATGCCATGACCCTGCACTTCCAGTCAAGAAAGTTGTTATCTGTAAGTTGGAAGAAAAAGTTATGAAAAGAGAGAGGAGCAGTGCAATTTCCAGGATTCAGGGGTGTTTATATTAAGATAATTTCTGTAATTATGGGTTAGAATCTAAATGTGATTTGGAAAATAATATATTTTTCGTTTATTTTTAACAATATTTATCTAGAATATAGATTAAATTTAGAATATACAACTTTCTTCAGCAAAGTGATCAAATATCCATTGATATTTATTTATTCCTTGACTTTACAGGCAAACAATTGAGTAAAATTTGGGCATGATTTCTCAAATATGTTAATTTTAACTTCAAAAATTTTTATTCTGCCAAAAGTGCAAGTTTCCTTTAGTTCCAAACTCATATAAAACATTCATCATTTTAATTCAACTCTTTAGTGGATGCATAGTATCGAACAGCAAATACATCTCTTGGTATTCATTCCTAATATAACCTTAATTTTATACAAAAAAGTAATTCTGTATATTACATCCTGCCAAGTTTTATGTCTTCACACATCATCCACCCTTTTAAAGAAATATATCTAATTAAAAAAATGCACAGCCTAATCACAACCATTTTGATGTGCTTTTACTGAAGATTTTCAGTTCTAGCGAAAATATAATTTTTTTCTATTTTAATTATCTTTTCACAAATACAATTTATGTTAAATTCATTTGAATTTATGTCATTAGAATACATAAAGGGATTAATGCAACATAAAAAAGGACACAGCCTCAGACCTACTCTTATAGAAACAGTTATATAAGACAGAAATAGGGTGAGGTAGTACAAAGACAATATGTACTTTTCAGTAAGTAGTGTTTGAAGAATTGGATAATCGTATTGGATAAAATTAAATTTCATTCTACCACCATACACAAATGATGTAGATTAAATTAGAAAACATGAAAGTCAAA
>JAQZBX010114122.1:0-10050 GCA_029593785.1 Cabassous unicinctus
ATAAATAAATAAATAAATAAATCTTTAAAAAAATAAAAATAAAAATACTTGGAAACCACCACAGGGCTCACAAGTCGGCTGTATTCAAATATAGCACTAAGCTAAGATAAACAGAAGGAAAATATTTCTGCTGCAAATCTAATTTATAACTATCTGTAGTAGTTTATACATAATGATATTAAAAAATAATAATATTGGACATGCAGATGAATGATTTATCCTAAACAGCTCACAAATCATAAGTAAGCCTTGTAAAAAAGCACATGGCTGTTGACAATCCGTAAATCTTGTCTTCTTAAAAGCAGCTGGAAACCGGAAAATCACTTTAAATGACAGTAATTACATACAGATCAGGGAGAAAAGAGAGTGAAAATTAAAACCAAATCATCTTTATTATATTAGCTACAAATAGTAGCATTATTTGAAAACTAGCAGAAAAAAAAAAGCTCTACTAAAACTAAGTATCAGGGAATGGGTTAGAGGTGGGGAGGCCAAGAGCAATGGATGTAAATCAATCTTTTGTCATTTACGCTTTTGGGTGGGTACAATGGAAAGGGTGGGGAAACACCCCTGGGCTGGAAAGCCAAGCTCCCGTCTGCCTGCTGTAAGCACTGCCCCACGCAGCCTCCTGTGTCTTTAACTTCTGTTTCCTGGATCCCCTGCTCGGGCCCTTCCTTCCCGCAGCGCACGATACTCCAGCCACCTCGAGGCACGGCAGGTCTCTAGGTTGCCCTGCAAATGCCCCTCCGTGGCTTGGCCAACCCACTTTCTCCCACCCAATCGCCATCCCCGCATCTCTGTTTGCTTCGGGGCTCAACTCAAATATCACTTCCTTTAAAGGTCTTTCTTGGCTCTCCCAGTTGGAGTAAAATCTCATAAAATTATAGACCATTAGAGGAGCCAGCATCTTAGAGATAAGGGGCTCCACTTCCTCCTCTCACGGCTGTGATTCAAATACTCTTATGTTTGTTTTGTACTTGGAGCAGGGCCCTTTCTAAAACCACCTTCCCTTGATTGTAAATTTCTCAAGGCTGAAGATAAGGTCCCATTAATCTCGGAACCTTCGCACCCCTTAGCACAGTGACTTCGCCATGGCAGGTGCACTGTAACGCTTGTTGAGTTAAGTGGAAAGAAGTTAATCCCAGCACATCAAGAAAACCTAGTCTGCAGGCACCTCGTCTCCTGATATGAGAGAAACCTGATTGGGGAAGATTAAAATGTTATCTAGAAAGTAGCTAATAACCCCATTCTCAAACGAACAAAACCCAGTTAGTGAAAACTCTGGGTGTCTAAAAGCTTCCAAGTTGCTTGCCAAGCACATTTTCACCGTTTGCTCCCAGCTGCTCTGTGTCTATGAAATAATGGTCTTGAGGCAGTCACGGCAACTAAACGCTGGTACCAGCTTTAAAGCCCAGGCCCCTGGCTCCCGCCACCCCTTGTCACCTCTTGTAATGGGCAACAGTTCATTTATGATTTATTTGGGCAACAAGAAATTCTATGGCTTCAGCTGCTTCTAGCATCCCTGGGACATTTTTAGAAATGATGAATCTCAGACCCACCCCCAAATCGACATCTTAGCAAGGTACCCGCGTTATTCGTCTGTCCACTGAATTTGAGAAGGACTCTTCTAGACAGCAGAGAAACTTCATTTTTAATTCAGGTACTCATCTGAATCTCAAATCAGTGAACAGTTTTGAAGAGCAAAGAGCAAAAGAATATCTTAAGTAAATGCTGATTGCAAGGGAAAAAGTACCAAAAACAAAACATGAAGTATCTGGCGGTAGATTAAGTCATTTAGAACACGTGTTTTGTTATCAAGATACAATACCAAATAGGACAGTACATGTAAGCGTTACTGAAGTGCATAAATTCTTTATAGTTACTGAATCATGTCTTGCATAGTTCTTATATTTGGAAATTCATTTTTATATGCCATGTAGAAATGCTAAACACATTTTTATGGAGAAATTATTTTTTTTTCTTTCACTTGAATATCATCATATTTTTTTTAGTCAGAAACACCTCCTACTTTCTCTATTTCAACCTGTTTGTAAGAATTTCTTATTCTCTGTAAAATTTAATTATTGCTGTTCAATTATCTGAAGAGAATAACTGCAACAACAGAAAAGGATATTACATTTCTGATTCTTTTTCTTGACCCAGTACCTTCCCTCTCCTGGAAAGTTAGTTGTGAATCAGTGTGTCTCTTCTGGTGCTTTACAGGTTTGAGGTCACGAAATTCTGGAAAGTTCAATGTAGAGGATTAACATATCTGATTCATATAAGTTTGCCTCTGTTCTCAAGAGAACTGGAGTGGAGAACTTAGATACAGAAGCTCCAAGAGGGGGAATTAACTGTGGAACCCCAGTGGAATTGCTCTTTTAAGGGGAATACTGAAATATCCTGTGTATTTTTAATGTCCAAATTAGTTTGCAGTTTCTTCTTTTCCAAACGAAGGACAACAATTTCATATCTGACACCATGGAATTTGGGCCTTATTCTGGGAAGGCATTGAAACTTCTGGATATTAAAAATATATAGACATGTGTAGGCTAAATTAAGTGTTGGCTAATATTCAAAGGATATTTTATCAAAGGGATAATTGCCTGAATCATAAAAGCTTTCTGTTTATACTTTGATCCCTGAATGTAACAAGATATTGGGGTGGGAGGGAAGAATTTATTTTTGCTTAGGTGATTTGCAGCACTAAAATCCTTATGGGGTAAAAAAGCCAGTTATGTCATAAATCTTGAAAACATGGCTCAGGAAACAAAGGACACCAAATGCGAAGTCAGGAGACTAGAGTCTAGTTCTGCTTTTATAAGTAATTGTATAATCCAGGGCAAATCAGTTAATCTTTCTGCCTCAGTTTCCTCATCTGCAATGAACTATGAAATCCTGGGTGTGAGAGGAGAGAGATTGCTTTAGGGACCCAGGGAAGTGAAAGCTGGTTGAGCAATGGAAGCAGTAAGTAAAAAGGAGGCTGGACCAGCAAACCAGGCAGATTTAGAAACTAAAAAGAGCCCTGGAAAGGAGCAGAAGACTTACCCATTTCAATCAGAGGGGAATGACTCAGTGGAATGCTACAGAGGGGCTATTTGAATGATGCTTTTCAATATGAATAGGATTCTACTAGAAAGAGATTCATAAGAAATTTAATGGCCCACATAAAGCTGTCAAATTTTTATGTTGTCTATAAGCACCATCAAAAACATCAACATTCTGTAAAAAAGTAGAATAGTCATAAACTCCTTTCCAGCAAATGACAAGGGGTGACCTTACACTGAGATTTAATTTAATTCTCTAAAGTCATATATTAAAAAATTGTGAGGTAAACTCAACAAATATCAACGTGAAATAATTCTACTTTACAGTAAGGGTATAACATATTTTACTCATTTTTTAGCAATTGGGTTTTCAAACAAAGACAAATAGAGTTTGTGTGTATGTGTGTGTGTGTGTTTTGAAATACCAAAACCAGTGTAAACATCATCTCTTCATTAACAGAAATTACCAAATAGACAATAGTATCCAACATACCAGATTAGCTCTAATAACTGCCCATGGCTTTAATTACTCTCTTCTTAGGAAAATCACTTTTCTCATTTCTTATTTTGTACTTGCAGTCTGTCAGAACATTTCAAAGAAGCTTCGAACCAATTTCAAAGAAGCTTCGAACCAACCACTGCCACCCGCATCCTATAGGTGCTAGAGTGGCTCTAGAAGGCTAAGAACACGTGTTGGGACCATCTTTGGGCAACTAAATGACACTGAAGCTGACTGCTAACTTTTCACTGTTTAATTGTATGCTAATGGTATATTTGTAAACAATTATATAAAATTGTCTATAAAGGGAAAAAAGTTAATGTCTTTATTGACATGTAAGTGAAGAAATTAAACAACAAATATTGCAGTGAAACACAGTTCACTTACATATTTAAACACACACACGGACAACTGAAAGAAAAATTTCACTATAATTGCCATAACCAACAGAGTCGAATGGGACAGAGTGTAAACTACAATGTAAACTATAATCCATGCTTAGTGGCAATGCTCCAAAATGTGTTCATCAGTTGCAATGAATGTACCACACTGATGAAGAATGTTGCTAAAGTGGGAAAATGTGGGAGGTGTGGGTAGCAGGGCATATGGGAATCCCCTGTATTTTCTCTGTAACATTTATGTAATCAAAGCATGATTTAAAAATTAAAAAAGGGAAAAAAAATTGTAATCACTGCAAGTGACGTGTTCCAATATTTTCTATTTTCTTCCCTTTTAGCTTGTTTTTTGTTAAAAAATGTTGTAGCCAGTGGTATACTGAAGCACTCATACCCACTCACAAGATTCAATTGTTAAATTTTCAGGAATTTTGAAAACAGGTTGACATTACATTGGTAGCTTGAAATTGGCTATGACAGAATATATTTTTTTCCATAGAAACTGCCAAACTCTATAAATTAGGGGTTTTGCGTTTGAGAACCGGGGGTTAAACGTTTAGCAGCATACCACGGACTGCAGCTCCCTACACTGATTTCAGAAGTTATCAATGTGTCTCAACTTAGTTAAAATGGCCTCAAATAACAAATATAAAGTTTCTAGTACTCAGAGGCCCCCTCATAAACATTAGTTTTCTTCTTTGCTTCCCCTCCGGCCACTTAATTATTGGAAAATACAAATATTAAGCAGAAATGAATGATGAGTTCAGAACACAACTTTTTTTGGTAGATACTTTGCCTTTATTACTAATCAGAACAACAAAAAGCAATACAAAAATTGGAAGAGCTAGAGGCATAGAGGAAGGCTTTGAATAGAATTTTCCTGCTCAGTAAAAGAGAAAATAGATTAAGATGAGACCTTGATGAAAATGTGCTTGGAGCCTGTGGCCATAGTTAGAAAGTTTTCCATTTCTTATTTAACTTAAAAACAAAACAAAACAAACTTCAAATCTCCCAACTGTAAAATCTAGCAAAGGCTTAACTGTCACCAAATAAATGAGTGATTCCCGACAGAATATGGATTTTTGAAGTGTTTATTTCCATATTTACTTACTGATCGTTTTTAGTTGTTGATGTTTTAAAATGCAGCTCATCAGACACTGGGGAACAAAAAAGTGGAAATACCACACAAAATGTATGAGGTTGTGTGGTGGGGAGCAATCTCAAGCTCAGCATAAACGTTTGTGGGTCCTCCTCATTTCCCCTGCTTTTTTCCCGTTATTTCCCATCTTCTCTCTACTTTTGTCATGCTCTTCTTTTTCTTTCTACCTGGAAGAAGCGGATGTATAAAGGATTCTGATAAAGATCAGAGGGGGGTTTGCTCCAAAGTTTCCTTACACCTTAGAAGCTAGGAGCTTTTCCTGCTAACCAAAATCTCACGTACACACACACACTTTAAACTATTTCATTCTTCTAAGTCTCAGTCTTTTTGCTTCGATTCACTCATGCACAGTAAGTCTATTGAGTTTCTTTCCAAGTAAACAAATCAGTATCATGGAAATGTGAGCTGAAAATTTTGCCTAACAAAATGTACTTAAGTGCTCTGCGAAACCAGGAATAGAAGAAACCATATATTAAGGGATTACAGGTGGAGTTAAAATAGCCAAACCATGTTAAGGCATCAAACAAAACTACAGGAGTAGAGAAGTTCAAAAAGGGATCCAGTAAAATTGTGAAGAAACAGGGAAACCAACAGAGTAAGAAAACGCCCATCACTATTCCTAAAGTTTTGGCTGCTTTTCTGTCTTTCCTCATCTGATGATTTTGACTTTCTGGCAAGCTATGGATTGCACGAGCATGTTCTCTGGATACAGCAAAAATTTTGCCATAGATGCCCACCATCACAGACCCAGGAGTGAAGAAACCGGCCGTAAACAAGGTGGTCCCCCAGAGCTTGTTGAACATCACGGGGCAGGAACTGGAACAAGCCACCAAGACATCATAGCCTTCGATTCCCTCCGCATAGGCCTCGGAGAAGACCACCCCGAATGCAAACGCTCCTGGGACCGACCAGCAGAGAAGGAGCAACCGCTTAATCACGGGGACGGTCATTTTGGTGGAATAATGTAATGGGCAACAGATGGCATAGAACCTATCAATGGCCACCGAACAAAGATGGAAGATGGATGTGATGCTAAGCATCAGGTCAAAACTGTAATGAATCTTGCAAAATGTCAGCCCAAAATACCAGCAGTTCTCCACAGACCTGATCATGCTATATGGCATGATGGCGAATCCCAGAAGGAAGTCAGTGACTGCCATGGAAAGGATGAGGAGGTTGGTGGGTGTGTGGAGCTGCTTGAAGTAGGAAATGGCAATTATCATGGCGAGATTGCCGAACACGGTGATGAATATGGCTCCTACCATGAAGGTGTACATGGAGGCGCGGATGCCCAGGGACCTTTCATTTTCTGGGCAAGATCCATTCCCATATTCAGAGCAATTGAATGCCTCCTTCAGAAAAGCAAGAACACACAGGATTTTGTCAGATAATGGACACGAAGTCTGTACTATATGCGCATTCATAGAAAAACTCGAGGAAACCTAGAAGACTCAAGGATGATGATTAGTTTCTACTGAAATATTATTATCTTCTCATTTATCATAAACTTTATTTGTAATTTCATAGAACTCTAACCAAATGCTAAATGCTTATAATATATTTTTATAATTTTATTTATTATTTTATATTTTATTGTACTTTATTCTTTTTTACTTTCCTTCATTCAAATTATTCCACCGACATTTAGTAAGCTCTATCCCAGGGCCTTAACTTATTAAAAAAAGGAAGAATAAGAAAGTTTATTACTGAAATTATTATAATTGATCCTTGATAGAAAGAACAGACATCTTAGATAATGAGTGCACTTCTTCCTGAAATGAGCTCAGAACACATAATCAGATTTGAATGTATGGGTGTTGATTGCCTTGTGGGGCCAACAGGTTATCTAAGACTAGTTTCAGTCATGTAGTCTTTTCTTTTCACCTTGCTTTGAGTTTTTTTCATGCTAAGAGTGTTGAAGGGGGAGAATCATTTAAAGAGCCCTAATGATGTGGCAGAATCACCCTCTCCAGCCAAGCATGAAGCCTGAGAGGCCCCTCCCCAGTCACACCAGAGGTGGGCAGAGCCCACAGCTGGATCACCCTCACCTACTTGTGAGGAGCAAGTCGCCTCCCCGTGCCTCTGCCAAGATCCCTGAGCCCATATACGACAGGTGATAAGGACGGCCCGTGACTTCCCAGGTGTGGGTCGCACAGAGCATGAGGAGCTTGAGGAAAGCAAGCCATTTCCACCTCAAGGAAAACAAGCCCGCGCCCTCCGTGGGTCAGGCCAGGGTGTTCACTTTGCATATAAAAGCTTCTAAAAATGCTCAGCAGAATCTCAAACCATGTACATTTTAGCAGGTAAAGGTGGAGGTTTCTAACAGGTGCAAGGCATTTTGCTCTGGTTCCTCCTAACATGCTTACGGGGAAAAAATGGTAAGAGGGAAAGAGGAGAGATGGATTTTCTACTCTCTTGGTACCAAGATTTTTGGTTATTTGCTGGTCACCTGCTGACCAGTTACGCGTCACTGCAGAAGAAAATATGGGGAGAAAATGAAGTATTATGAAATAGGAAAGAAGATTCTAATCACCTTCATTTAAAAGCACAAGAGGACCAAAGGAAATTTTGTTGGTTTATTTTAAAATCATTTACTTCTTAGAATGTAATACTGAGAGAAACATAAATGATTTCATTTTTTTGTTTTTTTATTATTATTTTTAAAGAAGCTTTAGATTACATAAATGTTACATAAATAATATAGGGGATTCCCATATGCTCAAATGAAAATAGCAAAACACACACACACACTATTTTTGTGCTAAGGCAACTCTCTGACAACAGTGTATTTTAAAGTTTGCTTTTTCCTTTGTGTTCCCGATTCAGTTACTTTAATATTAATCATCCCACAGTCTTACTTTTGTAGGAGTCATGCTTATTGCTTTCAAGGCTCAAAGCATAGGGTGCAGAGCTCAAATCCCTTCCCTTTTGGCATTCAGGAGCATCGGTTTAGCCAATCAACTCTAAGAACCAGAATAAAGTTCTCTGAAACACAAACGGTCCATTATTCATATTTGTATTAATCACACACCTGTCACAGAGCAGGGGTGCACTAGACTAGCATTTGGTGAGTTCATCAGACAGTATTTTTCAGTAAATCGCGTTTCAGGGACAGCATGCTAAATTTATACGTTTCTTGTGCGTGACATCATGATACAGTTTGAATTTGTCAATGGCCCTGTCTTTCACTTCTTTCACACTGATTACCCGTGGAAAGCTAACTGCATAAAATAATATTTTCAGGGCTTTATTCTTCGTGCCATTTTTCTATTTTTAAACCTTATCAACATAAGCGCATATTGATACAAGGATTGAAATGGCATTAAATGGTAAGTCTGGTCTTTCCTCCATCACTGTTAGGTTTCTACAAGAAGCTCAGACATAAAAGTTAAAGATTTGAAACATAACATATCGCTTGCCCCTTCAGCTTATGAATCAACACCACGTCTGAAACGGCTTCTCCTGCTAAGTTGTTAAAGTACTAGCATTTTCTACCTTCTCTCAGAAAGTGTTAAACTGTAGGACCTTGACCACAAATGAAGACACTTTTTCTCAAGCTGATTTTCCCAATGTGCTTTCACTACTCTTTACCTTGGCATTGAATTTGATCAGTGCTTCTAGTCCTTAAATAGTTCCTCTACTTTACAACCGTGTTTTAAAGACTTTTTAGTGACTTTACAAAGTCCTTCTTCCTATTAATCATTCTTCTTTCCTTGAATTATTTTGCACTTACCCAAAATATTGCTTCTTTTTAGTTCATCCATTTCTATCATCTTTAATATTAATAATCTCAACTTGTGAAATAATATGTATGAATGCCCTCAGCACGCCTGATGTATAACGAGCACTGTTAAAGGCTGCTTTCATCTTTCCTTCTCTCCTTCCTTCCTTTCCTCTCCTCCCTCCCTCCCTTGTTAGAGGTGAACACCACATTGAAGACAACATTTGACTGGAAAGGATTTCTCCTAAGGAAGTAAAGGAAAGAGATTGCTCATGATGTGCCCAAGGTGATTGCCTTAATCCTTTGCTTCACGTAGGTGAGCACCTGTGATAAATAATTTACTTAGCCACTTGTGAAAAGGAAACCCTTTCCAAGATTCTAAATCTTGTCCCCAGGAAACATTGATCTGCCAAGAGGCAGCACATAATCCTGTTCATGTATTAAAATGCCTCTGCCTTTTAGTATAAATTCAAATTAAGTCCTGCACCTTCTACATCTTCCACATTCCTACCTGGTGCCTCTGCACATGATTGAAATGCAAAAAAAAAGGAGCAACGCACAGTAATGCTGCTGCTTTGTTAGGGGCACAATTTTCTTCTCCAGTAAAAGATAATGTGGATCCGTCCTCAGTCCCTCTCCTCCTACCTGCTGCACTGCAGAAGACGCCATTGTTGAGGTCCTTATGGAAGGAAATTTATTTTCTTGTTGCTTTTCTAACCACTGCAAATGCTTATATAGAGCTACAGGACCTAACTCTTTGAATTATGTGGTTTTATAACTTAACAATCAGTCTCTAGGGGATTGGAGCTGAAAATTAAAACACACACACACACACACACACACACACACACACACACACACACCCCTGGTCATTTCGGCATTTTGCAACTAAATGAGCCTAAACCCTCCTCCACCCTCTGCCCTGGGTGACTCGATGCTTTCATCCCCTACGCCCTGAGGGCTGTAAGTGCAGCTCTTACATAAAGGTTCTAAAAGCAAATCTGACTGGGAAGAGTGGGTGGCCCTAAGGCACCTGAGCCCACCCATGGATGGGACCTGCAGTTCCAGGAGGAAAATGGTATGTGCCGCCTGCTCTTCAGGAGGATTTGAGGCTCTCCTCGCCCATAGTGTCTCTCCCATTCCAGTCACCGAGAGCATGTCTTAACACCACCCCCCCCTTTCTTTTGGATAAATGGGACTAAAAGAACAAAGCTCATCAACTTACTTAG
>JAQZBX010114123.1:0-10046 GCA_029593785.1 Cabassous unicinctus
TTTTTCCTGCCACCAACCTGATTCAGGACTTGCTTTTTCACACCCGACCCATTAACAATAGCCTCCAACTGGCCTGGACATCCTTCTGCCTACTCCAGTCGGCCCCACCAGCCCCTACTACTACTTATGGGCTAATCTAATCAATCTTGACCCTTCAGCACCTTTAATGGCATCCCATGCCCTACCAACTCCTTAACCTGGCATCTGGAGCCTTCCAGACTCTAAGTCTAACCCACTTGTCCGACATCTCTCCCCCTCCTCTCCATCAGGAGCCATGTTCTTCACTAAACATGTTCTCATCGCTGTCCCCTGAAAGCCCGCCTTCTCACCCTTAAATGCCTATCCCATATCCTTCTTCTGAAATGTCTTCCTTGCCCTCCATGTCCATATATCAGAACCTGACTCAGTCTTCAAAGCTCTACCCAGGGGCCCCTCTTCCACAAAGGTCTTCTCCACTCATCTCAGTCAAAGCTCCTCGGACAGAGAACCCTCATGACTGAGAACCCTCACCCGGCACTTAACGCTGTTTGTGTATGCGGTTTGCCTCTACTCATTCTGGCAGAGGCCCCCTGAGGGCAGGGGCCAGGCCTCACCCATCCCTGCCTGCGCTACAGCACCCAGCACTATGTCTTGCCCATAACTGGTGCTCAGTCAGTCCTCTCTGAGGATGGACAGATGGATGAGAAGATGAACACACGACTCCCCCCACCCCGGCCCCAGCCCATCGTTCCCAGTCTCACCAATGGGAGTTGACCACCTTGCACAGGGCCAACTCACAGCACATCCGCAGGTTGGCCTGGTGCTCTGCCAGACTGGACGCCGTGCACTTGATGGGGTCCACCTCACAGTTCTCCTCAGACTCATACAGAGCTCGGATGAACTCCCCTGGTGGGTGAGGCACAATGAGGGGGGGGGTCACAGTTTCCAAGGGCAGGGACGGGGGCTGCCTGGGGTGGGGGGAATCACGGAATCAGGTGGTTGGAGGCTGGAATCCTGAGACTCTGGGCTGGGA
The DNA here is from genome assembly GCA_029593785.1 of Cabassous unicinctus. NCBI lineage: Eukaryota > Metazoa > Chordata > Mammalia > Cingulata > Chlamyphoridae > Cabassous > Cabassous unicinctus. The sequence continues at coordinate 1,013 of JAQZBX010114123.1, forward strand.
AGCATCAAGCTGGGGAGGAATGGACTTGGGGTCTGGGGTAGCGGGTTTAGGGTTGAGTGGGTGTCTGGTAGGGAGAAGAGGACCTGAAGGTGGGGCCATACCAATGGCATCCTTGAGGTATTTCTGACCAATCAGTCTCATGTATTCTTCTATGGCTTTAGTGGCGAGCGTGTTCTCGCGGAATATGAGGTGCTCCCGCTCCATGAACCGGTCCACCTCAGACATGGCCATGTCTGAAAGGAAGTCCTGGAGCCCAGGAAAATCCAAAGGTCAGCTTCTGTGCAACCCAAGCTTATGAAGGCATAAGTGTCCTATCCTCGCTGCCCACCCCCCCCGGGCAAGCACCCACTCCCAAGTCACCTTTCCCTGAGGGCACGGCACTCACCTTGGCCTTGCCGGTACTCTGCAGGATGTGAACCAGGGCACTGGCAACCTCCTCCTTGCCCTTGACATTCAGGGCGGGCTCCAGGACTGCACACAGCATCCGATAATGATTGGTGACGTACTCCGCAAACTCCTTATACAGCTCCATGGGCAGGATGCTCATTGTCTGATAACGTGCTTTCAGCCGCACAGCCGGACAACCTCCTTTGCCCTTGCCCCCTGAGCCACCCCCCGAGCCCCCTCCCCCTCCTGAACCCCCCATGCCCCCAGAACCCCCACTGCCTGTTGGCAGGGTTACAGGATACCACTGCTCTGTGAAGTGGCGCCCAGCCAGGGTGGCCACAGGCACAGTCACCAGGCCGACGTAGCCTGCCTTGTCCTTCTTGCGCTTTTTGTCCGAGTCACGGTACAGATGCAGCCGCAGGGCACGGACAGCCGGCAGATTGTTAAACTCGAAGTGCTCACCCCAGAAGACAGTGTCCCCTGAGGCCGAGCGGGGTTTGGAGGTGGTGCGCGCGTACAGCATGTCGTCCAGGCAGAGTTCGCAGTAGTACCGCTTCTTGGGGGGCAGCTCCCGGGCCTCTATGATCCACAGCTTCAGCACGTTGTCCACCCGGCGGCTGTTGTCCTGGCGTGGTGGGGTGGGCACAGTGGATAAAGGGAAAAGGACAGCGAAACAGAGATATCAAAAGACAGACAGTGAGAAAGTAGGACAGAGTCTACGAGACAGCAGACGAGGCTGAGAAGGGCAGCTCATACGCTAGTCAACAGAAACAGGATTGGGAAAGATTTAAAAAACTGGAATAAGAAACAAAAATCAGTAAGGTGAAGTTTAAAGAGGAGAACTGGACAGTCCTTTGGAGACTATGAGAAATTAATTGCAAAAAAAACCTAACTGCACAGGCATAGGATGGGTGCGGCTTGGTAGGTGGTGAAAAAAGGCCGGGAGGGACAGAACTGATCATAAGCTTGTGGAAAAGGAGCTTGGCGTTTGGATTCTGCTTGGATTAGATTGCATCTGGCACCTTGGGTCTAGTTTTTAAAGGACAAGGAAAAGCAAAAACTCCCCCAGAATTGTCCTGCATGACATTACAATGACGGATACAGGCCATTATACATTTTGTCAAAACCTATAAAATTGTGTGGGGCAAAGTGAAAATGGTAATGTAAACTATGGACCATAGTTAGTAGCAATGCTTCCACATGTGTTCATCTATTGTAACAAATGTACCACACTAATGAAAAATGTTGTTAATGGCAGAAAGTATGGGAGAGGGAGGGGGTGAGGTATATGGGAATCCCCTATATTTTTGATGTAACATGTCTGTAATCTAAAGTTTCTTTAAAAAAAAAAAAAAGAACTCCCCCAGAGGAGAGTGACTAGGACAGTGAGCTCACTGGAAACTGGGATACAGAGATGGAACTGGGAGCCTTTCTCCTGGGAAGGAGAAGTCTTGGAAAGGACACAGGCTCATAGAATTGTTAAACCAAAAGGGACCACAGACATCACTTAGTCCAACCCTATTCCTACCAATTTTACAGAAGGGAAACCAAGGCCCAGAAACTTGGCTAACTGGCAATTTTATGTGTACTGAGAAAACTACGAGCAGGGGCTGGGAGAACATCTGCCAGGGTGCAGAGGCAAAGCTGGACTAGAGGAGTTTCAGAGCCTCATTGGCTCTGTAAGTCTATGATTTCTAGAGTAGGGAAACAGATCACGAGATAGGGTAGCAGGAGGTGAAGGAAGAGAAAGACAGGGGTCATCCCTGCTCATCCACCCCTGGCCCCTCCTACCCCCAGCCTCCCCTTCTTTAGCTCCTCTTTCTCCCTAGGCCCCGAGCTTACCCTGTAGCTCCCCCTTTCCCCTGGTCATGTTGTCTTTGTCCCCTTCACTCCCCACTACCTTGTTGGGTTTTACTGCCCGCTGCAGATTCTCGATCCATTTGTCCCTTTCGGCAGCAGATCGACAGGCAAAACATTTTGTTCCTGATGACGTTGTCACCTAGAGAGGGGTGCAGAGTTGACAGAAGGGGCTCCAGTGAGGAGGTGACTCCTAAGAACTGGAGGCCTCCCTGGCCTCTCTGCCTTTCTCCCAGCCCCACAGTTTCTGTTTCTTGGACATCCCCACCTGTGTCACTTTCTCCAGACCCCCCTGCCCATACTCTCCACCACCCTTGCTCTTCGGTCCTCCCCAGCCCACCAGACCAAGTACCTCAAAACAGAACTCCTGGCCCAGAATGGAGCTGTGCACTGGCTTGATAATGGAATCTTCATCCAAGTTGAGTTCCAAGGCCTCAGCTGCACTGCTAGGACTCAGTAAGGACTCGTGGGAGTGCGACTCCTTAAAGCTCTGCATCAGCCGGGCCCTAGCAGGTGAGAGGGTTGGGAGAGAGGGTCAGGGCCCCCACTGTTCTTACACACCCAGGGGCCTGCATCATCAGTCTGGCTCTAGGATGGAGACTTGGGCAGAGGGCCTTGTGACACACCTTCCCACTCAGATACAGACACAGACAGCAAGAAACCCAGACAAAGAAATCCAGCCTGTACCTGGGGAAGGACGTGAGGAGCGTGTTAGAACCTAGAATGCTTTAAGGACTCTCCCCGGTTCACACATAAGGGGTTGTGGGACTGGGGATGCCTAGAAATATCTCAGTCCAGAAATGGACCATGGCAGAAAGAGAACAAGGCGGGCCTGGGAGACTGGTCAGTGGAATTTCTAGGTGACCCCAGAAACCAGAGCCTCAACACAAGGATGAAAATGGAAATAAAGAACCAGAGGTACAGAGGAGATAATAAGATGTTTGTTTGCTCTGGATCTGGCACACAGTTAGTGCCTAATAAACATTTAGTGACGGAAGAAAGGAAGGAAGGAAGGGAAGGAGGGAGGGAGGGGAGGACAAGTTTAAGCAGAGGCAGGGGAAAGAGTGGGGGGAAATCATAACAAACAAGAGAAAGCTGTGGGCAGAAGGGAGCAAGGATGAAGACAAGACTGAAGAAGATGGGGCCTGGGGAAGAACAGGAGGTAGGGCAAGAAGTAGGAAAGGGGAGGCAGTATGTGCAGAAAGCTAGGAGGGGCAACTGGAGAGATGGACATGGTTAAAGAAATGGTGGGATGAGACAGGATGAAATATTGAAACTCACTCTGGGAGAGCAGCAAACAAAAGGGGCTGAGGGGAATGGAGATGGGGGCGCAGAATAGGGAGCGTGAGTGGTATGGAGTGGGGAGGGGGTGAAGAGTAGAGCAGTAGGAAAGCGGGAGGGGGAGCTTGGGTGTGGGAGCCTCCATGGAGCTATTTATAGCAGCCCCGTCATCGCGGGCTCTGGCTGCCGTCAGCACCACGCTCCCCCGGCCCCACACCCCCGCGGCCAGGAATACCATGCCCTCACCACCATCACCCCTCCCCCGCCCCCTCCTGGACCCCAAATCCAGTCCTGCCAACATAGGAAGGGGGCAGGGGAAGGTGTGACTCACCTTATCCCAGCCTCCCTACCTGCCCAATCCTGGGGGCGGCCAGACATGGGGAAAAGGGAGGACAGGGTTCTCCCTAGGGAAGGATTGGGTGAGGGGGGGACCCAGAGGGGGACCCCATGAAGAAGACAACAGAGGCCAACAGCAGGAGATCTCCTTCAGCCCCCGCTTCAGGGGCAGTGCCCTATGAACTTCTCTGAGGGCTATGTCTTAATGCCTTGTCCAGGGATTAACCCGGCAGCATCCCCCCCTGCAATTCTGTTACCTATATACTGTCCCAGTCTTCCCCTTCTCTGCCACGCTCTATAATCCCTTTCCCTAGCCCTCATCCATTACTTTCTGCCCCCCTCAAGCCCACCCCAACCTGCTGCCCCTGTATGTCCTGCCCTTCCCCGACAGCCTTCACCTACATCATATTGGTCCCTCCCAATAACCCACTGCCCAGTTCCCTGGATTCCTTAACTGTTCCCCATTACTTCTCTGTCCTTCAGTATAGCTCCTTGGACCTGGCTGGAGCCCATCCTTCTGTTGGCCTGAAGACTTCCTCCTTGGCTTCACCTTCATCCTCTTCCTGTGCCCTAGCCCTCCCCTGCTACTACAGATCCACACCCCAGGTCTTCCTTCACACTGTTAGCTCCCTTGCCCCATACCAGCCCACCACCAAAGGGAGTCCTTTAACCTCCATGCACAGATAACCCCTGTCCTGCCCCATCTCACTTTAGAGCCCATATACTACATCCATCTCGGCCTGCATGCTTGCATGCTCCCTTCCCCTTACCGGTCATGGTCAGCACTTCGGAAGCGAGGCAGGATCTGGCGAAAGCTGCTGGTCCGGTCAAGTTTGGGTTGTGACTTCGTACGCTTGATGGAGCTTTTTAGCCGCCGGCTCAGGAAGCCTTGCTGGGGGGGAGATGGGGGTAGGGGTGGGTTGGGGCAGGGTCAGGTCTACCTACTCACACTGTGGCTGGTAGAGTCCTTGGATGAAGGAGGGATGGGGGAAAGGGGAAGCCTCTAGAGGTGAGAGGAAAGGGGGGTAGAAGCCCTGCTACCAGTGTGTCTTCCTCCGCTCCCGCGGGTGCGAGTGCACACACAAACACACACACATCAGCTTGGAGAAGGTGGGAGGGATGGTCCGAGAGGCAAGGGGGCAGAGCCAAGAACGGGAAACTGAAGAGGTGGGGAGACACACACACATGCACACCCTCTCCCTCTCTCCTGCCCCTTCTCAGAACACTGGGGCTCCAGCTGGGCTGGAGGGGCGGGGCCCGGCAGAGCCCCAGTTGGCAGGTCCCTCCACTCACTCACCGAGGGCCGGAAGGGCGCAGCGGGGGCGGCCTCCATGCTGTACTGCTTCCCCCCTGGGACACTCTTCCTCCTCGAGCGACCCAAGTGGTATTCTGGAGGGGAGGTAAGGTCCAGAGGGGAAGTTGAAGAGGGTTGTGAGGGAGCTGTTTCTACCCCTGGCCCCAGCCCATCTCCCCACCTCCCTCTGCTCCAGCCTCACCTACCCCCCGGAAAGCAGCAGGAAGAGCAGCGGCGGCGGAGAGGCTGGCGGCGGGAAGGAGGGGGCAAGGAACCCGAGCCGGAGCCCCCCGAAGGGGATGGGGTGGGAGGCCTTAGGCCCATGACTGGGGCTGGCAGTCAGCACGGGGGCATGGCTGAGGGGGTCAGTAAAACCCCAATAATGAGGGACACCGAAGATCCAGGGAGGCTAAGTCCCTGGTGACCCGCCACTCCACCCCCCAGAAGGAGCCAGCTGGGGATAAAGATGGGTCAAAGGTCATTGCCTGTAGACAGGCTTTCCTCTTCCCCCCGCCGGGGACATCTTCAATCTGTCCCCCACCTCCTGGAATCCCTGTCTGTCTGGACTGCCAGGGCTGCCTGCCATGACCCCCTCCCTGGACTGGAGGGGGAGGTCTTGGAAGGGACCTGTGAAGGGTGACAAGGGAGGAAGGGGGGGGTAGGAAGACGGGGCCGGCTCCACGTGCACTGCAGTGGCAGAGACTCTGAAGGGGAGGGGGAAGGGGTGAAAAAGAATGCTGAGGAGTGGGGAGGCCAGGCAGTGGGGGCTCTAGGGACTCCCAAGTGAGGGTAGGGAGAGGAGGAGGAAGAGAGGTGAATGCGGATGAGGCTCAGACAGCCAAGAGTCTGCAGGGGTGGCGGCTCAGAAGAGAGAAGCTACGGCTATGCTGCGAGAGGATTTAGAGGGGCCAAGGGGCTCAAGGAGAATCAAAGTGGGGGGATGCCAAGCTCCAGCTCCAGCTCCAGAATGGCTGCCCAGGCCTGGGCTCCCCCCTCAGCCCCACAGTCACCACTGCAGCCAATGGGGGGGCAGGTGCTGCATCAGAGGCGGGGCCACCATCTCCATGGCAACAAGAAGCTACAGGCTGGGGGGGACGGGACCGGAAGAGCTGCCTGTTAACCCTCTAGGTTCCAGAACTAGGGAGGGCTATGGCTACACCTTCACTGCCTGCCTACAGAATTGCAAATTGCCCTAGAATCGGTCCCCAGCGTCCCTTTAACTCTAAACCCCAGATTTGGGGAGATTTGCACACAAAAATGTGATTCCCATGACACAGGAACCCTCATCAGTCCCTTAGGAACACATGTGTAGAGCACAGAAACATACACTGACTGTGGGGTACGTGTATATAAGAACCACAATACAAAAAATAAATAGTTTATGTGCTTATGAGACATACAGACAACTGTGAGCACAGGGGTGCAGATCCACATTCTGAGACCCAGAGGCTCACGCACCCCGTGGGATACATGCTTAGACATATGTGAGCACTGCAACGAGGGAGTACATGCTTGGACCCAGACACCCACATGAGAACCGCTGGTGTAGACGTGGGGCCCAAATCCCTCGGGCAATCAAGTGGGCAGCACATGACAGGAATGGACATTTAGCCCCGAGACGCACAAATGGCCCCCACGCCGGGGGAAAACTTTAATCCGAGATACGTGCTTAAATACATAGTCATCCCGACACATCAAAGTATCCCCATTTCCCCAAAGCACAGACATCCTCCATTCACACAAAAAGTACAACCACATCTACTCTGTCTCAGGACAACCCTCTTTACCCCCACCCCCACCCCACCAACTCCAACGCAGACATCCATTATTGCTACCAGAGTGATGAAAAGGACAAGGAGCAAGAAGGCAGTATTATAATCCTTCTGCCACACAATAAACAATGCATCTAAGGGTTCAGGACATCTCTTTGCTAGTCACATTTCTCTGCATTTCTCAGGTATGGCTATCTCAGTCTCATTACAGGGAACCGAGCTCAGCCGTTATTTTCAGAAGCAAGCTCCTCTAATGAAGGCATAAAGTCTAATGTAAACCCACTACAATTTTGCTGTGGTACTAAGGAATTAACAGGAAAAGAACTAATTCACTAATTGGTTCACTTGGTTCTTGAAAGTAACATAACCTTACACACATTACCAGAAACTAAGATCCACGAACTCACACATAAGTCACAGGTACACGGAAGCCACACACACGCTCACAAAGTCGCTCACTGCTGCAAGGAAAAGAATAGCAGAAACACAGAGGGAAAGGGGGCCGAGTGACAGAAACACAGGACATCCTGTTATTAGTGCTGCATGCAGTGACATGCACAGAGAACACAGCACGTACCAGTGTACACACACAAAGCAAACCTGATGAGCATACACTGCAACCCTGGGTCTCCACATCCCAGCCCGGCACGACATACACACGCATGCACACACACAGCCACCTACACAGGCCCGTAACACAGGCATTGTGCACACACCCACACATGTACACACCCTGTGTACACACACAATTGCACTCGTACACACACACACAGCAAGGGCTTGGACTCCTGCCTCTCCAACCTCTCTAATCTTGCCATCACCCACAGAATCTCCCCAGTCCCCCAACCCCCCAAGTCCCTAATGTCCCCTCTGGCCTTTCTTCCTCTCTACACCCAGCTGGCAGATCTTCAAAGGGAGCCAGGGGAGGGAGGTTGCCAGAGCAGGATGGGGAACAGGGTTGGGCAGACAGCAGGGATAGGAGGCATAAAACAGCCGGGGAGAGGAACCTCTAATGACGGTGGGTTGCTGCCCTAACAGGTACCACTGGGAGCCAGGCCCTATGCCTGAGAAGTCTCCCCTGATCCAACACAGCCTGATCCCACAGGACCTACATGAATCCAGTGCCCTCACCAATCTTCTCCTCTTTTTTCTTTCAGAGATCACTTTATTAAGAGGTCTGTCTCACCTCCCTCCCCTTGCAGTCTTCAGCTCCCAGGCCCCTTCTTCTCCCACCATTGCCATCCAGTTTCCCATCTTAGGGTCTCTTATACTTTCCTCTCTTCTAAATCTGGTTCAGGCCTTTTCCCACATTCTCCTTCTAAAGCTATTCTTTCTCCCTGGCTCTCTCTTATCTCTTCTCCAAGTCCTTCTCATTCCTCCTTTCTGCCTTTCTCCCCACTTTTCCTCTTGATCCCACTCCTGCCCTTTTCAAGCTTTTCTCTCCCTACTCTCTGGACAAGCAGAGGCTCACCCAGTGCCTAGCCCAAAGGTGTTTCACACACTGTCGGATTCCAACGAACACACACACACACACACTTACCCCCTTCTCCCCCACACTCACACACCACCCACATCGACACACCCTGGACACCCATGCTGGGATTGACACAGATACTCAGGCCAATGCTGGAACACACATGCAAAGACACACACCAGCCACCAGGGACACAGAAAACCCTGCTCATGCGGCCACACATCCCCACACACAGGAGGCTGACGGGAGGTGAGCCCCGGCTCAGGACATGCATGCTCAGGGTCAGAGGTGACTGGCCCAGCATGGCCGTGGATTGCCCCACAAGCCAGTGGTCGGCCCAGCGGCCTCCAGGCAGAGACCGGGTAGAGGTAGGCTTGCACACTGTCGGCCGCGCATGTGTGCACGACGAACTGAGGCTCCCGTGTGCACATGGCACCGACACACGGGGGGGGGCACGAGCTTGGGCAAGAACACACACGCGGAAACACGGGTTGCCCCCTCCACCGAGGGCCTCCAAGACCCCACCGCCACCGGCCGTCCCCGCGCGCTCGCGACCTTGGCCCTCACGAGGCCAGTCCCCGACCCCCCCTCCCGCGACCTCCGCAGCACCCGCTCCGGTTTACCATAACTCCC
>JAQZBX010114124.1:0-10045 GCA_029593785.1 Cabassous unicinctus
GGAAGCGAACCCGGGGCCTCTCATATGGTAGACGGGTGCGCTATCCATTGCGCCACAGCCGCTTCCTGCCGTGAGGTTGCTGCATCAGCCCACGACACCGCGCGAGCCGGCCTGCCCTCACAAGGAGGCCTCGGGGCGCGAACCCGGGCCTCCCATATGGTAAACGGGGGCTCTATCCACTGAGCCACACCCGCTTCCCCACATTTTGTTTATTCATTCATTGGTTGATGGACATTTGGGCTGGTTCCATATTTTAGCAATTGTGAATAAGGCTGCTATGAACATCGTTGTGCAAATGTCAGGTTGCGTCCTTGGTCCTTGCTTTTAGTTCTTCTGAATATATTCCTAGTAACGGTATTGCTGGATCATACAGCAGTTCTATTTTCAGCTTCTTGAGATACTGCCAAACTGTCTTCCACACAGGCTGCATCATTCTACATTCCCACCAACAGTGAATAAGTGTTTCTGTTTCTCCACATCCTCTCCAACACAATGGTATCTCATTGTAGTTTTGATCTGCATTTCTTTAATACCTAGTGATGTTGAACATTATTTCATGTATTTTTTGGCCATTTGTATTTCCTCTTTGGACAAATGTCTATTCAAATTTTTTGCCCATATTTTAATTGGGTTCCTTGTCTTTTTATCATTGAGTGGTATGATCTCTTTATATAACATGGATATCAAATTCTTATAGGATATGTGATTTCCAAATATTTTCTCCCATTGAGTAGGCTGTCTTTTTACTTTCTTAAAAAAGTCTTTTGAAGAATAAAAGTGTTTAATTTTGAGGAGGTCCCGTTTATTTTTTTCTTTCATTGCTAGTACTTTGGGTGTAAGGTTTAAGATACTGCTGCCTGGGGAGCCAGTGTAGCTCAGTGGTTGAGTGCCGGCTTCCCACATATGAGGTCCTGGGTCAATCCCTGGCCCATGTGCCACCAAAAAAAAAAAAAAAAAAGTATTACCATCTACCACAAGATCTTGAAGATGTTTTCCTACATTTTCTTTTAGGAGTTTTATGGTTGTAGCTTTATATTTAGGTCCTTGATTCATTTTGACTTTTAGTTTTTATATAAGCTGTGAGATAGGGGTCTTCTTTCTTTCTTTTGAATATGGAAATCCAGTTCTCCCAGCACCATTTGTTGAGTAGACTATTCTGGCCCAGCTGGGAGGGCTTGATAGCCTTGTTGAAAATCACTTGATCGCAGATGTGAGGGTCTATTTCTGAGTTCTCAATTTGCTTCCATTGGTCAATCTGTCTGTCTTTATGCCAGTACATGCTGTTTTTTTTTTTTACCACTGTAGCTAAGTAATACACTTTAAAGTCAGGAAGTGAGAGTCCTCCGATTTCATTCTTTTATTTTAAGACTTTTTTGGCTATGTGGGGCCCCTTATCCGTCCAAATAAATTTGACAATTGGCTTTTCCATTTCTGCCAAAAAGGCTGTTGGGATTTTTATTGAGATTGCATTGAATCTGTAAATCAGTTTGGGTAAAATTGACATCTTAACAATATTTAGTCTTCCAGTCCATGAACACGGAATGTCCTTCAATTTATTTAGGTCTTCTTCGGTTTCTTTTAGCAATGCTTTGTAGTTTTCTGAATATAGGTCCTTTACGTCCTTGGTTAAGTTTTTTCCTAAATATTTGATTATTTAGTCACTATTATAAATGGAATTTTTTTTCTGACTTCCTTCTCAAATTGTTCATCAGTAGTGTATAGAAAAGCTACAGATTTTTGCGTATTAATTTTGTATCCCACCACTTTGCTGAACTCGTCTATTAGGTCTAACAACTTTGTTGAAGATTGTTCAGGATTTTCCAGATATAGGATCATATTATCAGTGAATAGTAAAAATTTTACTTCTTCCTTTCCTATTTGGATCTTTTATTTCTTTTTCTTTCCAAATTGCTCTAGCTAGAACTTCTAGCACAATATTGAGTAACAGTGGTGATAGTGGGCATCCTTATATCTCCTGTTTCATTTTCTTGTTTTATAACCATTAGAACAATTATTACTTTATGTAATAGTAACAATGATAGAGGGCATCCTTGTCTTATTCCTGACTTATGACAGAAATGCTTTTAAAGTTTTATGTTTACTGGACGTTTTAGGTAGGTGCCCTTTATCACAATATAAAAGTTTCCTTCTATTCCCGTCTTGTGAGTTTTGTGTGTGCCTTTTTTTTTTTTTTAACATGAACGAGTGTTGAATTTTATCTGATTTTTTAAATGCATCTAGAGATTATCACATGGTTTTCTCCTTTACTCTGCTAATGTGGTGAGATTATATTGATAGATTTTCTAATACTGAACCATCCTTATATTACTCAGATAAACCCTACTTAGTTATGTCTGATCTTTTTTTTTTTTTAAGACATCGATGAATTGAATTTGTAACATAAATAGTGTAACTATTTGTAACAGGATGATAGGAAGCATAATTGAGTTCTTATTCTGCCCTAAATCGTTCATGATTTCACTGGGGATATTGACCTATTTAGAACAAAGTTATTCAATTCTCCAAGGCTAAGTTCAAATTCTTGGCTTGAGATTGTTTCCCAAAGGGATAATACAGGTTAAACTGGTTTGATGACTTTTACCATTGAGATTTTTTAAGGGATGACCAGGAGCAACAGAGGAATGAAGAATTCATAACTTCCCACATTCCCCAACTGAATCTCAGACTTGTGATCATATTCTGTCTGAAAACTGCTGAGCCACTTTACTGACAAAAAGACATGGTGAGGTTGAGCAGCATCCCCACATCCACTTTGGTGTGGAAAGTTGGCTGGAGTTGTCCCTGAAGAAGATGGCAGGGATATAAAGTTTTGCTCATAGCCCCTAATATGACCACAACCTGGGTAATAGAACCCAAGCAGCAAGAGATTATACGATGTCAACTGGTAGAATGTGCTGAGTTGGGCAGAAAGAAGTTGAGTTTTATTCAGATTCCCACCGTCCAACTTCTTGCCAACACCATGCCGTAGGACCCTTTAGAAAACTAGCATTTGAACACTTGCCACATGGAAGGAACTGATGGCCAATTGATATTAAACAGAGATGCCAAAACAACCAAGAGAAAAGGGACAGAAATGTCTCCATCATCTGGCTGGGGTTGTTCATAAGAGGGAACCATGGTTATGGCCAGCTAATAAGAGAACAACAAACTCTTCAAAGGCAATCATGTTTTAAAAAAAAAATTTAAGTTGTTTTCCCCTTCCTCCTTCTTCCTACCTCAATACCAGAGGAGTAACACATTCATTTTCTATTGCTGTGTAAGAAATTACCCACAAATGTGTGACTTAAAGCAACACAAATTTATTAGCTCACAGTTCTGTATGTCGTAAGTCCAGTAGGGTTTGACTCATCTCACAAAGCTAAAATCAGGGAGTCTGACAGCTTGGGCTCTTATCTGACTGCTCTTGGGAAGAATTCTTTTTCCAGCTCATTCAGGTTGTTGGCAGAATTTAGTTCCTTGTATTTGTAGAACTGAGGTCCCCCTTTCCTTGCTGGCTGTCAATGGGGGGCTGTGCTCAGCTCCTAAAGGGCCCCCCATTCCTTGACACACAGCCCCATCTGTATTCAAGTCAGCAATGACATGTTAAATCTCCCTTGTGCTTTGAATCTCTAACTTGCTCTTCTGTTACCAGCCAGAGAAAACACTCTGATTTTAAAAACTCATGTGATTAGATTAAGACTACCCAGATCATCTTTTCATCATGTTATATAACATAATCTTGGGAGTGAAATCTCATATCCAAAGGTCTACATATACTCAAAGGGGAGGAGATGGCACAAGAGTGAGGGTCACTGGGGGTCATTCTTGGAATTCTGTGTACCACAAGAATAGGGAAGAGGGAATGGGATGTGACCAGCAGACGCACGCTTAACAGTCCACATCCTCACCTCCATTTCCAGGTAACCAGACCCACAAGTGCAGCCTGCTTTTGTGGAAGAGGGAGAAGACACTTGAATCAAATATGAAGTTTCAGAAATGAGTCAGCCTTAACAACTGAAACAAAACTGTTTTAATAACTAAAAGAACTGAAGAATTATGGAATTGGATGGAGATATCATTAAGGGAGACCACTTCCCATGAGAAAGGAGATTACATGCTACAGTCAACAAAACATATTTGATTGCAGTAAAACTCCAATAAGAAACCTTTTATACTGAGATTTTTAATTAAGGCTTTTTGGTCTAGATGTTTGAGATTGGTCTATATTATTCTTCCTTTATATTCTCTTGAGCAGTTTTGATATCAAGGTTTTAATTATCTTATAAAATAAGTTGCATGGCTTTTCTATTCCCTGAAACAATTTGTATAAAACTGGAATAATTTGTTCATTGAAGTTTTGGTAAAATTGGCCTATGATACTATCAAGTCCTGGAGGTATCTTTTGGTGTTAGATATTTTTGACTGCCAATTCTATTTCTTTAATAATTATTGTTTGCTTCTTATTTCTCTTGAAGTCAGTTTTGTTAATTTTTATTTTTTCTAGAAAATGATCCATTTTCTTTCAAAACTTTCAAAAGTTTCAGAAGTTTTCCATTTTGGGGGCATGTCCATATTATCATTTTTTTAATTTATAAAAGTCTCTATCTGTGATTATATTGCTTTTTTTCTATCTTAATATATAACATCTTATTTAATATTGGGGATGCATTCTGAAAAATCAGAGTGAGGGCACACTAATAATAAATAAATTATTTAAGGCCTAACTATTAAGATTCTAGTGGCTACCTGAATAATAGCAGCAATAATAAACATACTTCAATGAACATAATTTGAAGTGGACATTTGTTACTTCTTTTGACTGCATAGCCTCTGACCATCATTCTTATGCTTGAAGGATTCTCCAATTTATGTGTTTTGGTGGGAGGCAATCCTCTTCTCCTCCACTCTTAGAGCAAAAAGTCCAGATATGTGCTGTCCCAGCCTCCCCTGCAGCTAGGATATGGGCTTGTGGCCTAGACTTTGAATTAGGAATGAGTGATATAAAAGCCAAGATCTTGGAAAATACATTCTTGGACTGGGTGTATGAAGGTAGTTGGAGTTGTAGCATAGCAACTCTGAAATTCTGGGACAGAGCACACAAGCTATGCTGTCCAGTGCTCTGCAGAGACTGGGATGTCCTCACTGGGCTGGTCTGGGGCATGATTTTGGCTGTGGTTCTGGCTGCTGCTCAGCTTCCCCCATACCTGCCCACTTTCCAAGCTGATTCTTCAGCCTTTGATTCTGTGAGCCAACAGTATCCTTTTAACAGACTTTCCCCTGTAAATCACACAAGGTTAGTTTCTGTTACTTACCACTGAGAACTCTGATAGGTACAATTTTGTACTGTTGAATGGATAATTATGTCACAACCCAGAAGCTGGCAAATCTGACAGCTGAGGCAGAGATGGGTGTTTTTGAGTGGCAGGTTGACATGGGCTTCAAATTAAAATTCACATAAAAGTAGGACTGTCTTGAAAGACTGTAGAGCACTTCTGGTAGCATTAAAGCCTTATGATGTGATTGCATGCTCTTCCTCTAAAGGCAAGCTGGGATGGTTATTGCCATGCTCCAAGAGTGTCTTGAGCAGATCAGAGAATTCTTGCCCTGGAGGTCAGCAATCTCTGCCTGACCACCCAGTTTTATGCTGTGCTAGTTGCTTTGATGTTTGTAACTGTCTAACCACTACCACTGGCTCCAGATGTTTCTGTAGTTGATCCTTCACATTGCTTTCAAAATGGTTGAAAAGACACTGTGCTTTTTCCATGATGAGGAGCTGGCTCATAAGCATATGAATTTTCAAATTTTTTCTAATGAGTCTAGATCTAGAAGGGGACAGCTAACCTGTCTTTGGCAGTGACCTAATTCAGGGCACTGAAACATTTGCTTTTAAAAAATGTCATGCTATTCCTTGTTTCTTTATTATGAGCCAATACTATGACTTATATAACTTATAGCAGCCATTTTGGGTCAAACTGTTCCCCAGAACCCAAAATAGGCATAGACCAAAGAAGCACAAATGACTTGTGTTGGACTACAAGCACAACTCTGTAGAACTCAGGAGAGCTCTCACTGCCTGAGAGTCTTAGCAGAGTAATATACTTCTCACTGGCTGGAACAAACAGCACAGCTGACTTACCAATTCTAGTTGGCTGTGGCCATAGATAGCACAGAAAACATGGAGTGGGGAGGAGTGGATATGTATTTTAACTTGAGATTTTAATGTCCAATTTTATTTATACTGGCTGGTGCTGATAATTTAAAGTCCATTTAGGCAGTGTCCAGTCTTTCTTAAATAGAAATGCTCAGTTTCTCTTAGAGTTTTCTTACCCCCTATTTTTCTCCCTAAATTGGTATCTTAGTGTTTGAGGGGAGAGGGGCCTCCTGGCCTTGTGCTATATTCTGTCAATTCTGCTCATATCTACTGATTTCCAGGCTAGTGAATGGACACCCTGCTAGCCTCTGACACTCTAATGTGGAGATAAAGCCCAATCCCCAACTGATAGTCTGATCCTGTTCAACTGTTCTGAGAGCACCTTGGTTTTAGGCAAGATTTGGGGCTCCATGTGCATTTCTCATGTAAAAGAAAATATCTCTTCCTTTTTTTTTTTTTTTTTTTTAATCTCTTCCTTAATTTCAAGTTAGGCACACACACATTCTGCCTCTCAAATTACTTATTCATTTACTTTATTTGTTATTTTATGCAGCTTTTCTCTGTGTTTAAAGGTAGTATGTATATTTCTTCTACATCATTTATTGACCAGAAAACAGACTCAATTTTTCAAAATAAAATTTAATTTTAAAAATAATACATAGAGACTTCCAGGGAAGGTGGCAGAGTAGGGAGCTCCAGGATTTGGTCCTTCCACCAAAACAACTATTAAACAGGGAGGAACTGTCTAAAACAACTATCTTAAAACTCCAGAAGCCGGAAGAACTTTGTACAGCATCCAGAGAAGAGCAGGAGGAAGAGGCTGATAAATTACAGTAAAGAACTGTAATTGCTCTCTCTGCACAGTGGCTACCAGTGCCCAATCCCCAACCTCACAGCAAGTCACCATGGGACCCAGTTCCTGGCTACCTGCTGGTGACAGAAAGGGACATAAAAATCCTCTTCCCCAAGACAGGGGTGGGCACAGCCAATCATGGCTTTTGATTAGTGAATTGGGTCCTGGCCTTGAGGGCAGCCATTGTTTTAATCCTCCCTGGTCAAGGGAGGAGATGGTGGAGATTTAAAGACACAGTGCTTCTTCAGGGCTCTGGGGGACAGTGAGCTGAAAGGCTGCATTTGCTGGGCAGGCTAGGAAAGCTCAGCTGTGGGGAGCTGTCAGGGACAATCTTGGTGCCTTCCTTACCCCCTCTACAGAGCAGTTTGGAGCTGGTATGTGCCCCCTTTGTGACTCCCTGGCCCTGTTTTGACTAGGAAAGACCAACTTAGGAAAGTCGTCCCCAGGATGACCCTCCTCCAGAATTTGCTCTACAGGCAAAAACAGCTCAAAAAATGAAAGGAATGTGGAAAAAAAAAAAAAAGACTATAGAGGAGGACAATCTGGGACAAAGGCCTCTGAGCTTCAAATACCTGGGAAAGGAAGGTCTGTCTCCTGGCAAACAGAGGGGACTCCTGAAATAGGAGAACTCCAAAACAACTAAGAAGCATAAGCCCAGGACAAGGCAGAGGCCCCAAAATACACTACATTCACCTTGGACAGATCTTCCTACTAGGAAGGCTGAAGCTCAAGGAAATCTCTGTCTTATCCCAGCTGGTTACAAAACCAAAAAACAGACACCCAAGGGAGTAATTCCCAGAGTTAATATTTCAAAAATATCAAAAGGTACAGTGTGTGAAAAAAAAGAGTAAGACAAACAAAAAACAGGAAATGCTGGCCTGTCCAAAGGAAAAGTATAAAAATACAGAAAACACCAACAAAGAAGATGAGAATGTGGACATACTGAACAAAGCCTTTTAAAAATGATCTTAATGCTCAAGGAAATGAAGGAAAGTATGGAGGAAGAACTAAAGGATATCAAGAAAACATTGAATGAACAATATGAGAGTCTCAGTAAAGAGGTAGAAACTTTAAAAAAAGAACCAAACAGAACTACTAGAATTGAAGACTATACCAACTGAAATGAAAAATTCCCAAGAAGGTTTCAAAAGCAAATTGGAGTTGAAAGAAGAAAGAATCAGTGAACTTGAAGACAAGACACTTGAAATGGGCTAGGCTGAAGAGTAGAAAGAAAAAAGAAATATTGTAAGTGAAAATAGCCTAACAGCTATGGAACACCATCAAGTGCGCCAATATATGTATTAGGGGAGCCCCAGAAGGAGAAGAGAAAGAAGCAGAAGGAATAGTCAAATAAATAATGACAGAGAGCTCCCCAAACTTAGCAAAAGGTAGGAATATGCATATCCAAGAAGCTCAGAGAACACCAAACAGGATAAACATGAAGAAAGATACACCCCATGTGGCAGTTTGAAATTATTTTATGAATCCCCAAAAAAGAGAAAGATTATGTTTTAAAAATTAATCTATTCCTGTGGGTATGATACCTTTGATTACATTAATTCGGTAGAGGTTCCTTTGATTAGATTATGTGATAAGATCGATTTTGGGTTTTTGATTGGACTACATCAGAGGGGCATGATTCATGTTGAGTTTCCACCCACTCACGGGGTCTGATATAAACAGAGACACAGAGAGAGACAGACAGGAAAAGAAAGCTGCCATTTTTGATCCTGTCATGTGAAAGAGGACTAGAGGATTGCTTAAGCACAAAGCTCCCATGAGTCTGAGCCCATGGAGCAGCTCAAGAGGAGACAGTAGGCTCAGAGGGGAAGGCTGAGATCTCGGCAGGGATTGGCAGCCATCTTGCTTTGCCACATGCCTGGACAACAGAATCAACAGTAGCTGACTTTGGTGAGAAAGCACCTCTTACAGTGCCTCTGTTTGGACTTTACATGGCCCTGGAACTGTAAGCTTTTACCCCAAATAACTCCCCTTTATAAAAGCCAAGCCATTTCTGGCACTTTGCATCAGCAGCCCCTTTGGTAAATTAAAACACCCCATTATATATTGATTACACTATCAAATGCAAAGGACAAAGGAGAGAGTTCTGAAAGCTGCAAGAGAAAAACTACATGTTACCTACAAGAGAGTCCCAATTAGGTTGAGTACTGATTTCTCATGAAAAATAATGGAGGCAAGAAGGCACTGGGTTGAAATACTTAAAGTGCTGAAGGAAAACAATTGCCAGCCAAGAATTTTATATCCAGCAAGAGTCTCTTTCAAAAATGAGGGTGAGATTAAAACAAGTCTCAGATAAACAAAAGCTAGACCTGCCCTACAAGCAAAGTTAAAGGGAGTTCTGTTGACTGAAAGGAAAGACAGTAGACAGTGGTTCAGTAGACAGTAGACAGTAGACTGAAAGGATAAAGAAATAATGACCTATGGTAAAGGTAACCATTTGGGTTATTACAAATGCCAGTATTATTGTATTATTGTTTGTATTGCTCAGTTTATAACTCCATTTCTTACTTCCTACAGGTGCTAAAATGCAAATGCATAAAAAGTGTTGATAACTATGTTTTTGGACACATAATGTTCAAAGATATAAATGGTAACAAATACAAAAACAATGATGAGTGGACAGAGGTGTATAGGAAAAGTACATGTACATACTATTTATGTTAATTTGGAATCAAACCAAATATAATTGTTATATATTTAGAATGTTAAATTTTAACCTCAAGTTAACCACAAGGAAAACAGATGAAAAATACATCCAGATAGAAATGAGAAGACAATATGGTACAACACAAGGAAGCAAATAAATATAAAAGTAGGCTTTGGGGAGCAGACGTAGTTCAAGTGGTTGAGCACCTGCTTCCCATATACAAGGTCCCGGGTTCAATCCCTGGTACCTCCTAAAAACAAACAAACTAACAAACAAAACAAACAAAAAAACCAACTCTCATTGGGGAGCAGATAGAGCTCAGCAGTTGAGTGCCTGCTTCCCATATACAAGGTCCTGGGTTCAATCCCCAGTA
>JAQZBX010114125.1:0-10046 GCA_029593785.1 Cabassous unicinctus
TTTTTTTTTAAGATTTATTTATTTATTTATCCCCCTCTTGCTGCTTGTGTTTTACTGTGTCCATTCGCTGTGTGTTTCTTCTGTGTCTGCTTATCTCCTCCTTGCTGTGAGGTCTTGCTGCATCAGCCCATCGCGCTGCGCGGGCCGGCCTGCCCTCACAAGGAGGCCCCGGGAAGCGAACCCAGGGCCTCCCATATGGTAAACGGGAGCTCTATCCATTGAGCCACACCCGCTTCCCATCTAATTATTTCTTATCAGTGAGGTCAAACAATATTTGTTCTTTTGTGCGACTTATTTCATTCAACATGTCTTCAAGGTTCACCCATTTTATTGCATGTATCCATGTATCAGAACTTTATTCCTTTTTACAACTGAATAATATCCCATTGTATCAATAGACCACAAATTGTTTATCTATTCATCTGTTGATGGACACTTGGTTGCTTCCATCTTTTGACTATTGCGAATAGTGCTGCTATGAACATTGGTACACAAGTATCTCTTTGAATCCCTGTTTTCAATTCTTTTGGATATATACCTAGGAGTAGAATTGTGAGGTCATATGGTAATTGTATGTTTAACTTTCTTAGGAACTGTTTTCCACAGTGGCCGCACCATTTTACATTCTACCAACAATGCACGAGAGTTCTTATTTCTCCACATCCTTGTCAAAACTTGCTATTTTCTGTTTTATATATAAATTTATATATATATATTTCTGTTATATATATATATATGGCCATATTAGAGGGTGTGAACTGGTATCTCATTGTGGTTTTGCATTTCCCTAATGGCTAATGATGTTGAGTATCTTTTCATGTCACCCTTGACTTGTGATCAGAGAGTTGCACCAGGTTAACCACTCCCCTTCCTTGACCTTCATCAAACCCAAAGGGCAAAGTTCTTTGGAGAAACGTCATCCATCTCTTCAGGAACAGATTCAGAGATTCTGTGATTCTGACACTGATACAGATGGTTATAATAAAACACCAAGCAACTTGTACTTGGTAAAAATATGGAAGAAAGAACCATTCCCAGAGGGATTTGCTGGACTGCACATACCTTGTGCTCATGCCAAAGTGCCATGGCTTCTATTCCTCTAGCCCTGGTTCGGGTGCTCTTTCTGTCTTTCCCATCACGTGGGCCAGTGGGAGCATCATGGGCTTAGAGGCATGGCATCATGAGCTCCCCTCCAGCTCCACCAACAATAAGTGATGGAAACCAACATTTACTGATCATCTGTCATGTGTAAACACTGTGCCTTCATATCCATGACCATTTTTAATACTTAGAAGAATTAATACTCAGGTAGGGATCATTTTACTGATGAGAAAACTTAAGCTTGGAGGAGGTTAATAGCTTGCCCCAGGCCACTAGATAGAGCTGGGATCTAAATTCAGGCTGCAAGGTTCATGCTTTTTTTTCTCCTGGAGCACCCTGCCTGCCAGCATGGGCCTCACCCAGGTCACTTCAGGCAACTCTGAAACCTCTTCATCTGTCAAAAAATCCTACTCATCTTTTGAGACATCAGAGACTCACTCCTGCCCTTATAACCCATACCATAGTCTGAATTGAGCCTGGTCTCCATGAGATAGGGCATCCAGGATCTGGGCACCATCTCTCCTTTGCCTCTCCACCCTTGGGCACCCAGCCCATGGAAGGAGCCAAGAAATGTGATGGTGTCCATGGCCACCACTAGGTCCCCTAGAACCTAAATTCTCCAGCCCTGTGAGGAGACAGACCAGGTGCTGGTGCCCCAGAGACCTTGCTCCAGTCTTCCCTGCCCAAGAGCTCACCTCTTACATTCTCTCCTAAAGGCTTTCCCAGAAGGCTTTTTTCAGATCCAAATGTGTAACCAGGGGAAGGGAACCGCAAGCCATGACCATCTTGACATGCTTTTGCTTGGAATGGGTCAGTAGACTGGCACTTTTCATTTTGTATGACATTTTTATTATTAATATAACTTTACCATAATTTTAAAGAAATTTAAAGAGAAAACACTCTAACACATAATCCTACCTACTCCTCTTACACAATTGCTTTCATTTATCTGTACCCCTCTCCAAATTTTAGCCAGAGATGCACATCTTTTTACTTAGTTGTGATCACAGTGTTTATAAACACTTTTGTGTCCTGTTTATTTTACCTGGAACTAGCTTGTAGACATGTTTCCATACTTTGTCTTCCTGTTGATCCACTGTAACATCTGTGTGGTCCTCTACCACCTTTTTGTGCCATAGTTAAATTGTTCCCCAATAGTTTGGAAGACTAAGGCTCATTTTGGAAATAATTGTGTGATAAACATCTTTGTACATACATTCTTCTTTTCTTCTGAATTATTTCTTCAGACATGCTTTGGAGGGGTCTAGAGGTCAGGGATGGTGTGGACCAGTGGGTTTGGATGGGGTGAGCTGGGGGTGGGAGGGAGAGAAAGGGAAGGAGACCAATTTTTGCCTCCCAGAATTGTCTGGACAAGCCCCTCACAAAGTAGGACTCTAACTACCCTGCCATAGGCAGGTGAGTCACAGGCATGGCTAGCAATTTCTGTTCTGAAAATCCTGGCTCTCTTCTCTGCCTAAATTTGTAGAACTTTGACTATGAAGAAAAGACCTCCCTTTAGAACTCTATTTATTTAGAAGTGATGGGATGCAGAGTGGTGCATGTGTACATGTGTGCCTGAAGAAGGGGTGGGGCAGTACTAAAGACTTAATTTTTCTTTGAGGGGTGGTGTGGGAATGGTATGTAATAAATAATGTACTATGTGCCAGACACTAAATGCCTCATGTAAGCAGTCTTATTGCATTCTCACACTCAACAAGGTAGGCATTTTAGAGATGAGAGACCAAGGCTCAAGGAGGACACACATCTTCTGTAGGTGGTAGTAGATGGTGACCACAAGGTTCTAATCCATGTGGGTCAGAATCATACCACTTCGAAACCTTTATGAGTAAGGAAGAGTTAATATAGCAAAATCTGGTATTTCCCCCAAAAGTCCAGAAGCAGCTGGAACACTGGGGCCAAGTCAGACCTTTCCTCAGTCCAGGCAGGCAGAGGGGCTGAGGTCTCTGGGTCATGGTGAGGCAACAATGAAGTGACGGGCAATAGCTCCTGGGAGAACTGAGGAAGGCAAAGGGCTGTAAGGCTATTCAGGGTTTTCCTCCAGACACCCCAGAGCAAGAAGCTGCTGGAAGGCAGGGTCCTGGCTCCCACCCCACTTTGATTTTAAGAGGTGATGAGGGCCTTACCACTGCAGGCTGGAATGGTAGGGAAATCCTGCTGGAAGCAATGGATGCAAAGCTCAAGTTCCAAGGATGGGTGAGATCTCAGTTGGTAGAAAGAAATCCAAGCAGGAAAGACAGTATATGTCTTTGGGAGATGAACGGGGAGTGCGTGGGCGGGTGGGGGCCAGGGAGGAGACAGACCGCACTAGGTTGGGTCGTGTTGGGGAAAGGTGAGAAATAAGGCTGGAAAGCTCGACACTGTTGCAAACAGGGCCCCTGGACTAGCATTTAGCCTGGGGAGTGACCCTTTTCTAGGTCTGACTTTCTCTGGCTCAGAGAGGAGACTAATGATGAGAAGGGGAAAACTGATTACATCTGGCACTTTCTTGCAATCAGGAAAGAGGAAAAAAAATAACCCAACACTAGATTAGGTAAACAACAGAGATCCAAGCCACCACATCCAAACCCTGAGTGAAAACAGGCTTGCCTAGTGCCTGTTGCAATTCAAACAACACTCCCAGATGAGCACACTCCTGCTGACCGTCCATGGGCAAGAAGCAGCGTGTCTCCTCTGAGGGTGGGGCCCAGCCACTGCCTTGGCTGAGTCCTGAGAGCAGGGCATTCCCAGCCAGACTGGTCCCACAGCACCACTAGGGTGGCTGCTTGGGAGGCAGGAGAGGGTCCTTTCTCTGTAAATGCCCCTTTATTCCTTGTCTCTGCTGTGTCTCCAGAAACTGTAGAACTTACCAGGGGGATCTGGGGAGGCAGGGATAGTCTTTGGGAATGGCCGGGGCTTGCTCCAAAAGCCTCTGTGATCTTGCTTCTGGGTCTCTACTGCACTTACCTTGTTCTCTACGGTTGGCAGTGGGGAGACATGATCAGCCCTTTCTCTGGGTCTCAGCCTCTTGGGTTGTTTGCTAATTTTGGTTGGACTCTGGTGCTAAGTGAAAACATCAGGGATTCCTGGCAAGGACTAAGACAAAATGAGAATTAGAAAAACAGAAGAGTCTCCAAGATTTCTCAAGCAGTGTAAGCAAACAGTCCAGGCTGTTGAAGGCCCCTGGAGAACACCCCTTGGCAACAGACAGCCCAAACCACCTGCCTTTAGCCTGGGAGGCTTTCCCTGCCTGTGGCTCATGCTAGAAATTCTGACCCATCCATCCAACTGGCTGTTGGACGTTTGCATCTGAGTGTCCCACAGATTCCTCAAACTCAAAAGGTCAAAGCCAAACTCAGTCAGCCCCCTCACGGATCTGTATCTCCGCTTTGTTCTCGCCCTCAGTGGGCCAGTACCACCATCCATCTGGAGACAGAAGCAGACATGTGGGAGGGACCCATGTCTCTTCTATCCAGACATGAAATAATCTCCAACTCTATGTCCTCCTCTCTACTCTACTTTGGCTCAAGGCTTCCATTCTGGATGGCTGCAACTGACTCTTCAATGATCTTCCTACCTTTATCCTGTCTCAAATCTATCCTTGACCCAGCTACCAGGGGAATTCAACCAAAATATAAAGTTGATTGTGTGCCCAACCCTCACCCATTCCCTTAGAATGCGTGATGGAGAAAACAATTGAAAACCGAATCTCTGTTGGGTAGCTTCCTTCTAAGGGCAAAGTGGTGGCACAATTTCTATTTGTGGGGAAATAAATAAATCTCTGTCCACCTCCCTTCCTCTTGCTAGAGGTGAGGAGAATAGGTGAGTGCTGAATTTACAGCTTATTATTTAGGGGAATGTCTTAGTGGTTACTGTTGTGTTAAATAGTAGTATGAACTACTAAAGAAGAAATATTTTTCTATCTCTGTCACCACCAAGAGTAGCCCAAAGGCAGCACTCTTGTCCCCAGCCCCCACTTCCCCACCATGTACCCTGAGTGCCCAGAGTAACATCCCTAGTATCACTCTCCACTGAAAGGAATGAGAATTCCTTGGAGGACAGCTGATTCGATGTCCTGAGGCAGGAAAAAAAGGAAAAAAAAAAATCAGGATGGGTCTGGAACATCGTGTTGCTGCCAGAAAGCAAGAATGCTTTCAAGAATGTCAGGAGCAGCTCTGCAAGGACAAAGGAGCCAAACCAAGGGTCAAGCCCTGACCATTTGGGCATTAATTGGAACAGGTTGAGCCAGAGAAAGACTGCAAATTCATTATGATACACAAAAAATTTAAAGTATATAGAGATGTGGTTGGAGTTGAAAAGGAGGGTTAGTATAATAGGATATGTTAATTTGTTTTGACTTTAGTAAGTAGGGCATTTACCATAAACAGGTCTTTTATTAGTTATATCTGTTTATAAAATATAAATATGGGCTTGCTCTATCTGTATAAGTAGGAAAGAATAAATACAGGGAACTCGGAGTAAAACAATTGATTTAAGAAAAAACCTGAGTAAGATAACTGAAGAAAGGAGGCTCCCCATGTGCTCCCAACAGTCCTGAAGAGCAGAATTAACTACACAGACTCGATACGTCCTCCCATAGGGATGAACTTCACAATGGCCCCAATAAGTTATAATACAACACAGTAAGGATACACACGTTTTTAATAATGCTAACAAGCCAGGTCAATACGTCATGATGACAGGACAATGGGATACACAATATTGGCCAAGTGAGATGTGAAGAGTGATTCATTTCAGGGGGAAAATTCAATGTGGCAAATAATGAAAACCTTCGTAAAAGGTGGGGACTTAAAAGGTCGTGTTGCAGAAAGAAATAAAGTTTAATTATAGAAAGAAAGCTCACCCTATTTGAATCTCCTCAGACTTTGCATCCCAGTCTTACATCCTGACCCAGAACCAACTGGTCAACGGCCCAGCTTTGCAACCTCAGCAGTTTGAGATGGTTCTTCTTCCTCTTTCAGTCTGGTAAGATTGTTAAACACCTGGAAGTTAAAAATAGTATTTGGTAAAATCACTGAAGTCCTAGGAAGGTGTAATAATTAGCACCCCGGGAAGGTGTTGAATTTAGGATAACAAACAAAGTGAAATCCACAGTATTATCACTTTTATAATAGGTTTTAGTGTAAGAGTATTAAGCAGCTTTGGAATTATGATATTTTGTAAGTTTTGCATATTTAATATGTTTAGAGTATTTAAGACGATCTGCTATATTAAACTTGTGAATTTAATTAAATGTTTGGAGGTGTTTGATTAAGTTTGCAATCAATGTTAAATGTTTGGAAAAATCCAAATCGCTAAATTCATGAATATTTGATTTATTAGCTATGTAAGTAGTGTGCGAATATTTAGAGAAATGTTGACAGTTAAGGAATGACAATTGTTATGAATTCATAAGATTAACTAATGGGCAATAAGCCGGGTATAAACAGTAGGTAGTATTCCTCTCCATGCCCAGAGGTCCTTCAGACTTGCAATAACCATCAGTGGCCTTGAATGTGCACCAGGCAATGCAGGACTAGGTGGGGGGAGGGGGGGGTGGCTGGAGAGATCCAAATTCCTCTCTGTGACAGGATAGACTCTTTTGGGGGGTGTGAGATGTCAAGGGGAGGGGGATCAGTAAAGATTGGAGAAAGAGGGGGCCAAAGTAGTATGGCGGGACACTAGAACCCCGGGTGGCAGAAATGGCTTAGGAAAAAATTTGTTCAATACTTCATCGGGTGTAATTGCTGTGATGTGAAGCTCCTCCATTCCCACAAGTCGGCCACACTGTACGTGCCTCATGTGAAGGGTTTCTGTGGAACTGAAGGAAAAGTGACTGTACTCCGTGCCTAGGTCTATGAGGACGAGACAGAAGGAACAGCCGTGGGCAGGAAGAGGTAAGTAAGACCCAGAGACCTTAGGGGCAGCCTAAGTCACCTCATTACTGTGGCCCCCAAGGACCTGTAGGATTCCTGGAGGTATTGGGTAGAGGCTGTATGTGGTGTATGACAAAGTACTGTGTTGGAGCTGGTAAGTCTATGGTTAAAATTTCAGGAATTTTTGTGAACCAGTTATTAGGCTGTTGGTAGATTGAAGTCCATCATGGTGGGAAGCATTTACACCATAGAAAGGAGACCTTCACTGATTTCGCTGCTGTTCTCATCCTGCTCTCCACACTTCAGAAATGTCAACAGATTCACAATTTCTTGAACACAACTTCTCTGATTCTGGGTTTCTGTAAATGCTGCCCCACTTTCCCTGGCTCCTTTCCATTTCTCAAGATTCAACTCAAAGGCCACCTCCTGATTGAAGACTCCACTCCAGGGCTGCTGCCAGCATGCGCAGCACCCTGGACACATTAGGAAAAGGCGTCTTTGACCCTGTGGGGTCTGCCATGCACTTCCTCATTGCTGAGTCAGAAGAGGCTGGCGTGAATCCTGGTCCCCTAAGCTTCTGCAGCAAGTGGGATTTGTGCTTCAAGGACAGTCAAGGTGAGAGCTGGTGGTGGTGGTGCCTTCTTTGAAATTAGAGGGAAAACTCTGCTGAGCCTTTCAGAAAGGGATGAGGTGAAGGACAGCAAGAGCTGACAACAGGGGGTGGAAAACAAGCAGCCCTTACGGGGCGCTAGGCCTGGGGCTTTGTGCCCCCTGGCGCTGCTCTGCCTGCGTCCAGCTGGGCCAGGGAAGGAGGAAACAACCCCTCAGCATGAGCTGGTCCTAGGCCTCCGGGGTGGCTCCCAGCTGTCAGGGAGCCAGGCCAAGGCCTCAGCCGCCTGCTGTCTCTGCCGCTGCTCCCGGCCAGAGCCACTTCCCGACCACGTGGACTTGTCAGCAGGACTGGAAATGGTGACTTGAATGAAAATTTTAAACTGCAAGGAAAAGTTTCAGAGTTGTAGAGAGAAGAGCTGCTCTGAGGGCTTTTATGAGGTTGTCTCTTCTCCAAAGATGAGACTGTCTTGGGGTATGTGAAACAGGCTCCTGCCCTTGGTTCCATGAATTCTTGTAGGGAATGTGGGTGGTAGAGAGGAACAGGAAAACATGAGAAGATGCCAGCTGAACGGGCCTCAAGAGCCTGCATGAAACGGAGGTGGCTGCTGCACGGCTCTGCCTCCCTCCCTTCAGGGGAGACCTCTGTCACCTGGGATGGGCAGCCACAGACGGGAAGGGCAGCCCGGCAGGGCCGGTGGGGTGGCAGAGAATGTTTCCTGACACGCTGCCTTTTACCCCCCCCAAAGCAGCACCACCATCACAAGTCCTCTTTGCTGTACAATTCTATGTCACTTAAAAATTCTTACTGACAATGATTATTTTAAATTTTATTGTTGACATGTAGACAATATAAACTTTGCCATTTTAACCATTTTTAACTGTACAATTCAGTGACATTAGTTACATTCACAATGTGGTATGACCATCACCACCATCCATTTCTAAAACTTCTTCGTGACAATTCTTTTTTAAACACACAGGTCAGGCTTCCCAATTGTGATAGGACATTACCTGCCTGTCTCGGCAGGAGACTACTTGGAAAGAGGTAGGAGACTGCTTGGAAAGAGGTGGAAGGATGGGGACCAAGACAGCTAAGCCACCCCACTCCCCGGGCATCCAGGGGGTGATTCAAGAAGTTCTTGCCAGCTGTCTGCCCCAACCCTTGGCCTCCTGAGTGGGATGTGCATTTCAGCTGTCTTACTTCTCTCATTTTAGATTTTCCTCCAAGTGGCCAAGATTTCTTTTCCTGGAAAGCTGAACTCCTGCTTTTCCTGAATCTTTGGTGCCCAAGCAAGCCTGCCATCACAGATATCACCACAGCTTTCCTGGGAACCACTCCAGGGTGCAGGGTGGTTGACTTGGTAGCTCCCCAAAACCACCTCTGAGCCAGGCAGGCCTGCCAAGGGAGACCTAAAATGTGAAATTCCTTTGCAGGTTTCCTCTGCGGGTTGAGAGCTAGGAAATGGTTTTATAGGATCATGTGCTTTTCGCTATTCTTGTCAGTCTGGCCTGAGAAACTCAAGCACCGCAGATTTTCTCGTATCTTCTTTCCCTCTACGAATTATGACTAAACTAGGTGCTAAAATAGGCTGTGGTTCTGCCACTTCATCTAAACAAGCTGTGATTTGAAGGTAAAAAAAAAAAATTCACCTCATGACTGTGGACATGGTGTCATTTCTGGGAGGTGATTGTGTCTCAAGATCTACAAGAGCTCCTGTGGACCAGGTATTGTGCTAGGTCCTGTATAGGCATCATCTCATTGAATTGTCTTACCAATTCCTGTGAGGAGGAGAAGAACGGTTACTAACATCATTTGACAGGTAAGATAATGGAGGCTCAGAAAATTACTAGCTGATGGCACAACTCACAAGTGGTGGAGCTGGTATTTGTACTCAAACCTTTCAAACTCGGGGGTGCAATACTGCCTCTCTGTGACTTGTAAATTCAGTCTAAGTTCAAAGTCTAACTTGGATTATTCTTCAGACAATTTGGATATCAGAGAAAACTTATAATATCAGTCAAAGTAGGGAATTGCCATCCCTGGAAAAGTTTCTATCAACACATTTTTGAAAGGTTAAATTTCGCATAAAGCTTACCAGCTACTGACAGACACTGAACCTTCTGCCTTTGTTTTCTCTAGATGACCTGTATTTTCCTACTTCCACCTGATACCTGGTAAGTCCTATGTGGAACCATCTGGTATCAGTGCCGTTGTAGGTCAAAACCAGTGAAACATGGGAAGCGGGTGTGGCTCAATGGATAGAGCCCCCGTTTACCATGTGTGAGGCCCCGGGTTCGCTTCCCGGGGCCTCCTTGTGAGGGCAGGCCAGCCCGCGTGGCGTGGTGGGCTGATGCAGCAAGACCTCACAGCAAGGGGGAGATAAGCAGACACAGAAAAAACACACAGCAAACACAAGCAGCAAGGGGGGGATACATAAATAAATAAATAAATCTTAAAAA
>JAQZBX010114126.1:0-10043 GCA_029593785.1 Cabassous unicinctus
ATATATTTAAGAGCCTACTTAAGAGACTTGTGTCCATGTTTATTCCTGTTCATTTATTTCTTTATTTATTAATCTCTTCACATATTTATATTATAATTTTCTGTTGCTCTTTAAGTATAAGCTTTCTTTTCTTGTTCTCATCTACATAATATCTATTACATACATAATTATAAGTTGAACACATACGCAGTTCAGTCATGAGACTTTTAAGACAAAAGCAATATAAACTTGCAAGTGTATTGGAAATCTAAGTTATTGATAAATGTAAATTTTACTTCATTATGTAATAGGTGAGAAATAAAAATAAAAGGGGGAATTACCACTCTTGGGAGGAAGGTAAGCAGTATACTTACAAAGATCTTTATACATTTCAGTGGTTTATTCAAAAATAATAATGGATACAAATTTAAAAGTTATATATTCACATGGCAATGTTTTTAATCCCATGCAATGTTCTGCGATGTGAGTTTTCTAAGCAGGAAAAATCCTTCTTGAACAATATCAGTAAATCTCCACTGCCCATCCCTCACTGCTCTCTCATTCCTCCTTTCTATTTAAATGACACACCTCAAAGGAAACCTGAGGGAGCTGCAAGGATCTCCTCTCCCAGGGAAACAGGTGACATCCCTAAGATTATTTTCAGCATGTATAATGATCCTGTGTTAGAAAGTAAACAAAAACTGGAGCTTTCCAAAGACTACTGAGGTAAGCAGTAAGTGATATGCTGCATTTGTGGCATCCACATGTTATAAATGAACCAATAAAGCACCATGCCTTCTCCTCAAAATAGAGAAAACTGGGGTTGGTTGTGGGGACAGATCAGTGATGGTAAAAATATCCTTGTCACTGTGGAGCTCATAATTTAGGAAAGGAAGATTCTACAGGAAATTAAAGAGAATACATGGTATGTCAGGAAATGTTAAGGGTGATGGAGAAGCATAAATTGGGAATCTTTGGGATTGGTTTCTGGTTCTTATTCTAGTTCCTCCATTTCCGTTATATTTTTGAATTTTGCTCTTTCTTCTTTTTTAATATAGACATTTAGGGCTATACATTTCCCTCTCCAAAGTGCTTTCACTGTATCCCATAATTTGAATAAGTTGTGTTCTTGTTTTCATTTCTCTGAATATAATTACTGCTTTCAGTTGCATTTTTTTCTTTGACCCACTGATTATTTAGGAGCATGTTATTTAGCCTCCAAGCATTTGTGAATTTATCTCCTTCCTGTCTATTATTGATTTCCAGTTTCATTCCATTATGATCTGAAAAAGTACTTTGTATAAGTTAAAATATTCACAAATAAAGAGTCACCTAGAGAGTTCATAAAAAAGAATCCAACTTTGTGGCAAATATTAAAGGAAACTTTAGAACCTGGAAGAAAAAGACAGGAGAGAGAGGCTTGGAGGGGAGTATAGATGGAAGAATAGCAGAAAGAATAACCAAAAGATTAAAAAGACAGATGAAAATATGATATGAATAAGTTGTGGTCTTGTTTTCATTTGTCTCTGTATATTTACTGCTTTCACTTGCAATTTTTTCTTTGACCCACTGATTATTTAGGAACATGTTGTTTAGCTTCCATGCATTTGTGAATTTACCTCTTTCCTGTCTATTATTGATTTCCAGTCTCATTCCATTATGATCTGAAAAACTGCTTTGTATAATTTCAATCTTTTTATATTTATTGAGAGCTGCATTGTGCCCTAACATGTCTCCTGTCCTGGAGAAAGAGGCATGGGCACTTGATAGGAATGAATAACCTGCTGACATTGTATGCAATGTTCTGTATGTCTGTTAGGTCTAACTCATTTATCATATTGTTCAAGTTCTCTGTTTCCTTGTTGATCTTCTATCTAGTTGTACTATACAATGATGTGAGAAGTGTGTTGAAGTCTCCAACGATTATTGTAGAGATGCCTATTTCTCCCTTCAGTTTTGCCAGAGTTTGCCTTATGTATTTTGGGGCACCTTGGTTAGGTGCATAGACATTTATGTCTGGTATATCTTCCTGGTGGATTGTCCAGGTTATTAATATAGGCCTTCTGTAACTCTTACAACATTTTTGCATTTAAAGTCTGTTTTGTCTGATGTTAGTATAGCTACACCTTCTCTTTTTTGGTTTCTATTTGGATGGAGTATCATTTTCCAACCTTTCACTTTCATCCAGTTTGTATCCTTGTCTCTAAGTTGAGTCTTATAAGCAACCTATGGAAGCCTCATTTTTTAGTCCCTTATGTCTGCCTATATCTTTTGATAGGGGAGTTTAATCTATTCACATTCAGCCATATTATTGTAAATGCATTATTTATTTCCACCATTTTAATCTCTCACTTCATATGTCATATATTTTCTTCTGTCTTTTTTGCTCCTTTGATTATTCATTCTACTATTCTTTCATCTATACTCTCCTCCAAGCCTCTCTGTCCTGTGTTTTTCTTCCAGGCTCTAAAGCTTCCTTTAATATTTCCTGCAAAAGTAGATTCTTTTTTATGAACTCTCTTAGTTTCTTTATGTTTATGAATATTTTAAATTGAAGAAAAATTTTGCTGGATAAAGAATTCACAGCTGGCAGTTTTTCTCTTTCGGTATCCTAATTGTGTCATACCACTGTCTTTTTGCCTCCATGGTTTCCAATGAGAAATCCACATTAAGTCTTACTGGGCACCCTTCTATGTGATGATTTGTTTCCCCATTGCTGTTTCAGAATTTTGTCTTTATTGTTGACATTTGACATTTTCAGTAGTATGTGTCTTGGAGTAGTTCTATTTGGATTTATTCTGATTGGGATATGGTGTGCTTAGTGGACATGTAAGTTCATGTCTTTCATGAGAGTTGGTAAATTTTCAGATGTTATTTCCTCAAATACTCTTTCTCCCACTTTTCCCATCTCTTTCTGGAACTACCATGACATGTATGTTGTTGCATTTCATGTTCTCATTCAACTCCTTGAGCCCCTGCTCAATTATTCTTTTCTCTCTGTGTTCTTTTCTCTCTTCAATTTCAGCTGTCCTGTTTTTGGTATCACTTATTCTTTCTTCTATCATTTTGAGTCTGCTGTTGTATGCCTCTAATGTGTTTTTGATACCCCCTATTGTCTCTTTCATTCCCATGGGCTCTGTTACTTTTCTAGTCAGGTTTACAAATTCTTCCTTGTCCTCATTCAGTGGCTCCTTGATGTTGTTTATCTGTTCAGCCATATTGTCTTTCAACTCATTCATTTGATTTTGGAAATTTGTATGCATCTGATTAGGATGCTAGTTTATTCAGATCCTCAATTTTTCTCTCTTTTGTAGGGATTCAGTTGTGGGAAGTTGTGTTTTACTGCTGTTCTTTGATTCTTGGTTCAATCTGATCATTAAGATTGTCTCTGTTAGTTACTCAAAACTGATCTCTCGACCCAGTAATGAGTTGCAGACCTGCTTCCTAGGGCCTTGGTAAGGGAGGCTGTAAAGGCCATGAAAAAGCTTCTCTTATTTACTTTTAATTTTCTCATGTGACTTCCTTGGTCTGCCAGGAGATGGCACACTTTGTCAGCATCACAAAGGGTAGCACAGAACTTTCCAGGACACCCTGCCAGTTCCAGGCAGGGTAACTCCGACCCATGTTCATCTCTACTAGCATCGTGCAGTGCACCCTTGCCACCCTGAGGTCCAGATCCTTCATGGTAATGTGCTCCTTGATTATCTGATGCCACCTGGTGGACACTTTTATATCATTTCCCAGGATCTCTAGCCACAGTGGCCTGGGATGGGATTCTGCCCCTGGACCTGGGTGCTTTTCAGGATGCCAGCAGTGAGGGCACAGTCATTTGGGCATCCCCCAGTCACCAGCACCAAAGCCATTCCTTGAGAAGTGGGACAGCAGATACATGAGAGGGTGGCCATGACTCTCTCCAGGGCATTCGCTGTATCCCCAGGGGCGATTGCTCATGCTGGTGTCCCTGAACCATCAGCACCAACCTGGGTCATCAAGGGTGGGTGGGGAAGGTCATCCCATGACCAGCCACATTCCAACCTGGGCCCCAGTTGTGGGACCCTCAGATCCCAAATCTTTCTCATCCCACTCAAAGGTTGGAGACCAGTCAGGCTGGGGAGGATTTGGAAAGGGCACCCCCAGGCATGGAACAATTCTTATGGGGCTATGTCTTCATAAGGAGCCTCAGAGAAATTTCAAAATCCCTCTGTGTGGCAGGTGACCAGGCCAGATTGCCGTGGAGCCCCAAGGAGAACATCTACGAGTCACCCAGGAGTCTCTCCATCCGCCCTCATCTGTGTGGTCTGAGGGAAGCAGGGATGAGGCTGGGCCAGAGTGGAGTGGGAGGGGCACCCTTGCTGCAGTGTGATCTAGATACATCCTGCTGCCCTTGGCGATGGTGGGTGGGGACCACATGATGGCACATTTCTATCCTTTCATTTTTCTGAGCTCTGGGTAACATGAATATGTGAGGCAGACTTTTGATGGCCACAAATACAGGATCCTCCTCATCACAGATGCCTTGGGGCAGTCTTGTGAGAAAGATTGCTCTAGTGATTGGAAGGTGGCTTAGGATACCAGTCACCCAAGTGCTGCCCTACCTCAGCCTGTAACCAGAGATCTGAGCCTTTTGGCACTTAGGTGGATCTCCACTCCTTCCCAGCTGGGTGCCTGAGATCCTGCTTGGACTGAGCACACCTCTTTGCACACTGCAGCTCCTGCATCCAGTCCAGGAGTGCATTCTGGAGGTTCATGAAAGGCTTCGGCCCTACAAATCCCGTTTAGTCCCCTTGGGGCTCACTTCACCCCCTCTCTGAAAGTGGGAACTGCCAATCAATGCCAAGACCTTGATTGAATGAAGGGGTGGAGGCCCTAGTGCACTGCCATGCAGAGCTGAAATGGACATCTTTGAATCATCGTGCTGAGTGTTTGAGTGAATCTGTGTGTGGCTGCCTGACTGTGTCTGAGTGTGCATTTGCACATACACATGAGGCAATATTTTTACTGAGACCACTGCCACCCATTGAGTGCCATCTTGCCTTTCTTCTTTCTTTTCTTGCAACCTCCGACACCCCTCCCTTAGCAAGGGATTTTGCCATATTCTGTCACAACCAATGTGCAATGCCCCTTTCTGGGTTGTTGCCATTCATGGTGATTGTTTTCTGTCTCTCCTCTGTGTTTTGGCTTTGGATCATCACAACATTGGTAGGTAAGGTGGATTTGAGCTCCTAAGATTGAATTCAGGCTTTGGTTACTTTTGTTCTTGGATAACTTTCCACTGCTCCTCAGATTCTTAGATCAAGATGTTGCCTGTGGGCACTGCTTGCATCACTTTGTCACCTGCATCCTCTGCCTTAATGGCTGTGGGTTCCACATCTAATGGCCCACTCTCACTCTCTCTTTGAAATTCCCTCTTTGGATGTGAAAGAGGACATAGGCTTCCTGGCTCAGGACAGAAGAGATGTCATGGACCTAAACCTTAGCATCATCCATCTGATGCCACTGGCGGCTCCCAGCTTTGATGTAACAGAGGTAATGTCCAGTGTGACAAGTTGTCCCAGCCTGGACCAGCAGGGCATTGAGACCATACAGCAGCATTGTGCCATTCAGCTGAGATGTATATGCTTGCATGTTGAGACACTCTGGATATTCCATATCCTAGGCAATTTTGTGGCCTTTGCAATCTGAGAATTGTTTCAGGACATGGATCAGGGCCTGTGGTGAGGTGTGCAAAGTCAACACCGTGGACACCCACCCCTTCCTTTCACATGTGCTATAAAGATAGGAATCTTCACCTTCCAGATCTTCAGACTTCACCAAATGTTCCAGAGATTGGTTCACAGTCTGATCCACCTGGATGTCCAAGAGAATATCCATGTAGGGGATAAAAGTGTCAAAACCCCATGGTGGTGGAGACACTTCATCTGAGATAGTATACCCTCCAAAATTAGTATACAGCTCTTCTTTCATCATTC
Source organism: Cabassous unicinctus (assembly GCA_029593785.1). Classification (NCBI taxonomy): domain Eukaryota; kingdom Metazoa; phylum Chordata; class Mammalia; order Cingulata; family Chlamyphoridae; genus Cabassous; species Cabassous unicinctus. The sequence continues at coordinate 5,949 of JAQZBX010114126.1, forward strand.
AGGGATCTATGACTTCCTCTTTCTAACATTGATCAGTGAAAGTAGATCAAGCCAGGTACATTTTCATTATTTCCTTTTTGTTAAAATTCCTGCATTTCCATGCCATCCAGAAAGTTGAGATTTTCTTCTCTCTAAATACAGATACAGCCATGTGCATGTAGAGATAAATAGGCATTCCCTTGAGCACCTCTTTTTTTCATTTTTTAAAGGGGAATTTGACTCTATTAGAACTCTTAAAACTTGTGTTTACAAACATTCAACACTGTGGAAAATCCATGTGCTATGTCTGCTTTGTATTCTGTTTTCTTTAGTTTGTTTTGCTATTTGTTTTAGGAAATGACTTTTCCTGTGCTTTTTTAAACTAAAATATTTAAACCATTGGACACTTTAAGAAGCAGAAGCCACTGAGTTATCATGATTGATTTTTCCCCAGCAATCACTGGATACAGCTGCATCATCTCATAAATAAACAGTCCTTTTCTCTATGAAGTTAAACATTGAATTTCTTTATAAAATCTAGTCTCACATACACTTGGATACAGCTACTGGCTGGTGTTGCAGTGTCCAGAATTGTCAATGGCTAGCAAGTTTTCATCGGATGATAACTTTATCTCCACACTCTTTGTGGTCCACTTGGAATTCCTGCTTTCCATTCTGGGATTTCTTCATCCCCAGCATTTCATGTTTTCTGTGATATTGAAGCAGGTTAGCACAAGGAAAAGAGAGAAGACAAGTCACAGCTGAGACCAGAGTCACAGCTGGGACCCAGCAGAGAACATGGCTGGCAGAACACATGGCCACCAGACCCCACCCAGAAACCTCCTGAGGTATAGGCTGCTACTAAAGAACAAAGCCAGAAAGGCCCTACGATACCCTGGCCATGAGGTACCATTTGGAACTCTTTCCAGGATCAAGGGGAAGCCCCAGATAACTCAAAACAGGCCTCCCATTGGTCCCTCGAGCTAACATGTGAGGGTTGTAAGGCAACCAATCAGAACAACAAACAGCTGGGCCCCTCCGCAACATTAGGAAAGGGGAGGAGGAAAGATTATAAGGCCTAACTTGGGACCCCATATGTGCGACTCAGCCTGTGCCATGCCCACAATCCATGTCATGGACTGTGTACCTTTCTACTTTTCTTGTTTCTTAATAAACTCTTTACTCCCTTGCCTGCCCTATGGCATGTGCTTAAATTCTCCTATGCAACATAGCCAAGACCTAGAGGCCTAGAACCCAGAGTCCTCTGCTAACAATATGTTTCAAATGTGAATATTTTCAAATCTTCAGCTCCTCTTACGTCTTTTTATTTTTGTTATATGTAACTTACCCATTTAAATCCTGTTTAAATTCTGAAATCCTTTTCCTTTTGGCAACTTGAGCCTTGGCATGTTATTCTTCAAATACCTTGATTGAATGTTGACCTATTATTGTAATGATTCCTTTTCCCTAACAATTATATTTTGACATGTATCTCTCTAGGGAAATCTGTCCCTAGATGACAGAAAATTTAAATTGGGGTGACATTGTAAATTTTCCAACCTAAATGTTTCTGAGGTTTCTGTGGATTTTCTCTTTACCACAGAATTCATTGAGTAATTCACTGGATTCTCAGGTAATTCTTAAAGAACTGCTTGTTTTATGTGACCAAGGTGGAAAAACAAAACAAAACAAACAAACAAACAAAAAAACAATTCACCAAAAACTGTTTTACCATGTTGGTCATTTTCACACATAATAAGGCGTCCTTTCTCAAACCACACATTTGCCATGTATGCTTTCCTTCTCAAATTAATATGGGCTTTCTTTGGATGGTGTAGCAAGATCAATGTTTCAGGAAAGATGATAGATGACTATTTAATGATAGAGACCATGTTATAAGCTCAGAACATATGCAGCCAAAAACAGAGATGCATAGTTTCAGGAAGGTTTTCCATGTGTTCATAAAGATGCCCTTCATGACACATGGGATCCTTTGCCTCCACTCTCTACTTACCTATGCCTTCTATAACTCCAGGAATGTTTTACTCCAAATACTTCTCACATGGACCACAAAAACACACACTCCCCTCATCTCAGAATGGATAGTAAACACAACTCCCTTCCCCCACCCCCAATGCTAAAACACATGTTTCACAAAAACTTGGAGATGCACATAGACACATCACCCTCCTAAATGCATACACTCACCTCACCACTGCATGCATTCCCATAAACTGCAAAACCTCAATAAATGTGTTCCATCTCCAAAGGTTTAGAGGGTGTCCCAGCCCAAGGATCCACAGCAATCCTGAGAGTCAGGGTGTGCCTGTGGTGACAGCAGAGCTTGTCAGCTACAGAGAGACCATGTTGACCTAATAAATTAACTGTGGGTGTATGAGAGAGTGTGAGTTTAGGAATGACTTAGACCTATGGGGCTCTCCTCCAAAGTTGAGAAAAACAACCACCATTTTTGGGAGCAAGGTTCACAGACCTTTCCAGCTGGAAGCTAATATACCCAAAGGGCTTTAAATGCAATCAGGCCACTTCCCACATAAAAATCCAACACCTATCAAATACTGATTCTATAATATCAAATGAGGAACTACAATATGTTGAAGTCAGTAATATTTAGGTGCAATTAGATACAAAATTTCTATGCAACTCATAAGGAAATAATATTTTGATCCAAGTGCAAAGAGTGATTCTTATGCTGTCATGAAATATGTTTACAATATGCAAAACAGCATGTTTATTACAAAGCCTATCATCTTGCATCCAACCTGTTGCAGAAAAGGATGTTTAAAGAATTTTAGAGGAATTTAAGATATTAGCAAGACATAGGAATGTATTTTTTCATTGAAAAACAAAAAAGAGAAATAAAGAATTGGAAATGTTGAATCAATATATAGAATGTATCTATTATAATGGGAAAGTAATATATTACCAAAAAATTGACAATACCGGCTTCCTAATTCCAATTTTGAGTAGCTCTCTGCAAATCTAAACTGTCTTGAGATTTTTACTTCCTAAAAGAAAATTTACTTTAATAAACACATCTGATTTATAAAAGGCAGCCACTGACATAACTCTTACATGCCCTGACAACTTAAGTTCTATAGATATGCATCTGAAATAGTTCTAAACAGCATGCCATACTTGATATTTAAAAAGTCATCATCATATTTGCTCTTCTCAAAGTGATTCATGAATTTTGCTCGGTTCAATCTTGTAACAAAAAATGTGAAGTCACATTGATCTATTTATTTTTAAAATGCCAGAAATATTGGGGTCTTGTCAAAGGAATTTCAGTATGCTGCAATTTATTAAAAGTTGTTGAACATCATCTCTTGACCATGATAAAATGACAAACATAGAAAGTCTCTCAATTGAAAATAGCATAAGTAAAAAATTATATTTTTGATATACTATGGATAAGTTAACCTCTTTAGGAATGAAAATAAAATTATAATAATTTCTGTTTTTTCTATAAATAAAATTTTTAAATTTAAAATGTTTTGAGCTAGAACATAGCTATTTTTCACTCTTCCAATATCTTTTCACCTAATTTAATGTTGTTGGAAAATTTAATTATTAAATCATTTAATAAAAGCACATATACAGGGGCTCACATTCCCCTTTCCTCTTTGGTGGATATGGTCTTGTGGGGCAGAAACTGTGTTCCCAGTATTTGGTATATTTAGGTCCTGGCAGCATATGCATTTCCTCTTTGAATCCCTCCTGGGATATCTCCTCCAGAAACCATTCTGAATCTATAAAATTTCCTGCAACAACCCATGATTTAGACCCATGAAACTCCTCAATGAAGAGCTTTGATCACAAAATAAGTCCTACTAAAATATTATAAGAGAAAGTAAAGAGAAAAAAAAAGACTTGGGAACAGTCTAGAGATGAAGATTCTGTGCTATGTGCCAGTTGAGCCCTGAATTTTAGCAGAGTTGCAACTCCTACTCTTCAGTTCATTAGACTCACCCAGGACACCTTACAAGGAGATGATGATGGACAATACCCATCCCAAGGAACAGAGAGTGTCTGCAATTGCAAGCAAGATAGTTCCATCCATCTGCCCCATGGGATCTAAGTTCTCTCTCAATTAGA
>JAQZBX010114127.1:0-10042 GCA_029593785.1 Cabassous unicinctus
TCCTGAGGAACTGCCAAACTGTCCTCCACAATGACAGCACCATTCTACATTCCCACCAGCAGTGGATAATTGTTCCCATTCCTCTACATCCTCTCCAATGCTTGCTGTCCTCTGTTTTTTAATAGCCACCAGTCTAATTAGTGTAAGATGATATCTCATTGTAGTTTTGTTTTGCATTTCCCTAATAGCTAGTGATGCTGAGCATGTTTTCATGTGCTTTCTAGCCATTTGTGTTTCCATTTCAGAAAGTGTATATTCAAATCACTTGGCCATTTTTAAATGGATTGTCTTTTTATTTTCGAGATATAAGATTTCTTTATATATGCCGGATATTAGACCCCTATCAGATATATGGTTACTAAATATTTTCTCCCATTGAGTAGGCTGCCTTTTCACTTTCTTGACAAACTCCTTTGAGGTGCAAACATTTTTAATTTTGAGGCAGTCCCATTTATCTCTTTTCTTTCCTTGCTCATGCTTTGGGTGAAAAGTTCATGAAACCATTTCCTAATACAAGATCCTGTAGATGCTTCCTTACATTATATTCCAAGATCTTTATGGTCTTGACTCTTACATTTAGATTTTGATCCAACTTGAGCTACTTTTTGTATAAGGTGTGATGGTGTTCCTCTCTCATTCTTTTAGATATGGATATCCAGTTCTCCAAGCACCATTTGTTTAAGAGACCATTCTTCCCAGTTGAATGGGCTTGGTGGCCTTGTTGAATATGAGCTGATTGTATATGTGAGGATCTATTAAGAACTTTCAATTCAGTTCCTTGTGCCAATACCATGCAGTTTTGACCACTGTATCTTTGTAGTATGTTTTAAAGTCAGGTAGTGCGATTCCTCCAATTTCATTTTTCTTTTTCAATGTTTTTGGCTATTCAGGGTTTCTTTCTTGCCCTTCCAAATAAATCTCATAGTTAGCTTTTCCAATTCAGTAAAAAAAATTCTCTGGTAATTTCCAGGGGGTTTGCATTAAATCTGTAGATCAGTTTGGGTAGGATAGACATCTTAATGATATTTAGTCTTTCTATCCATGAACAGGGCATATTCTTCCATTTATTTAGGTCTTCTTTGATTTCTTTTAACAGCATTGTGTAGTTTTCTGCATATAAGTCATTTACATCTGTAGTTAAATTTATTCCTAGATATTTGATTCTTTTAGCTGCTATTGTTTATGAGGTTTTTAAAAAACTTCCTTCTCAGTTTGCTCAATATTGGTGTGCAGAAATGCTACTGATTTTCACACATTGATCTTGAAAACTGACTTGTTACTGAACTCATAAGCTCTAGAAGCTTTGTTGCAGATTTCTTAGGGCTTTCTATGTATACAATCGTGTCATCTGGAAACAGTGAAATTTTTACTTCTTCCTTTCCAATTTGGATGCCTTTTATATCTTTTTCTTGCTTAAGTTCTCGAGTAAGTACTTCTAACACAATGTTAAATAAGAACAGTGAGAGTGGGCATCTTTGTCATGTTCCCAATCTTAGAGGGAAAGCTTTTAGGATTTCACCATTTAATATGATTTTAACAGTGTATATCATTTCTCATGTTGAGGAAGTTTCCTTCTATTCATATCTATTGCAGAGTTTATTATCAGGAAAGGTTGCTGTGGTGTTTTTTTTTTTGTTTGTTTGTTTTTTAATGCTTTTTCTGCATCTATAGAGATGATCATGTGATTTTTTTTTTCATTTGATTTGTTTATGTGGTGTATTACATTGTTTGATTTTCTTATGTTGATCCATCCTTGCATATCAAGGATGAAACCCACTTGGTCATGGTGTATTATTCATTTGATGTGTTGTTGAATATAATTAGCAAGTATTTTGTTGAGGATTTTAACATCTAAGTTCATTAGAGAGATTGGTCTATAACTTTCCTTTCTTGTGGCGACTTTGTTGGGTGATTTTGGCATCATAGAATGGGTTACGCATTGTGCCTCCACTTCTATTTTTTGGCAGAGTTTAAGCAAGATTGGTGTTAGCTATTTCTGGAATGTTTGGTAGAATTCACCTGTGAAGATGTCTGGTCCTGGGCTCTTATTTGTTGGGAGGTTTTTGATGCCTAATTCTATCTCATTACTTGTGATTGGTCTGTTACATTTATCAATTTCTTATTTCATCAAAGTAGACTGCTTGTGTGTTTCTAGGAATTTGTCCATTTCCTCTAAGTTATCCATCTTGTTGGCATACAATTTTTCAAATATCCTCTTATGACACTTTTTATTTAAGTGGGGTCAGTGGCGTTATCTCCTTCCTTGTTTCTTATTTTATGTATTGGCATCTTCTCTCTTTTTTTCTTTGTTAATCTAGCCAAGGGTTCATCAATTTTATTAATCTCAAAGAAACAGCTTTTGGTTTTGTTTAATTTTCCAATGCTTCCTCATTTTTTATTTCATTTAGTTCTGCTCTAATCTTTGTTATTTCCTTCTTTCTACTTCTTTTGGTGTTGGTTTGTTGTTCTTTTTCTAGTTCCTCCAGGTATGCAGTTAGGTGTTTGATTTTAGCTCTTTCTTCTTTTTCAATAGAGGCATTTATGGCTATGAATTTTCCTCTCAGTACACCTTTTGCTGCATATCACATGTTTTGATATATTGTGTTGTCATTTTCATTCATTTCAAGGTAGTTACTGATTTCTTCTGCAATTTCCTTCTTGACCCACTAATTGTCTAAGAGTATGTTGTTTAAGTCCCATATCTTTGTGCCTAATCTGCTACTCTGTCCCTTACTGATATCCAGTTTCATTCCAATGTGGTCAGAGGAATGACTTTGTATAATTTCAATCTCTCTGAATTCATTGAGGGTTGTTCTGTGGCCTAGCATGTGGTACATCCTGGAGAAAGATCCATGTCTTCTGGAGAAGTATATATTTCACTCTGTATTTGTGTATAATGTTCTGTATATGTCTGTTAGCTCCGGATACTTTAATGTATTATTCAAGGTCTTTGTTTCTTTATTGATTTTCTGTCAAAATGTTCCAGCTAATGGTCATAATGGTGTATTAAAGTCCCCCACTAAAATTGTAGAGACATCTATTTCTCCACTTAAATTTTCCAATGTATCCAATGCCTCATATATTCTTTAGGTGCATAAATGTTTATGGTTGTTCTTTCATCTTAAAAGATTTCTCTTTTTATAAATATTTAATGGCCTTCTTTTTCTCTTACAATAGTTTTGCATTTGAAGTCCATTTTGTCTCATATTAGTATAGCTATCCCTGTCCATTTTTGGTTATTGTTTACATGTAAACTTTTTTTCATCCATTCTCTTTTTGCCCCCTTGTGTCCCTGGGTCTAAGGTGAGGTTTTGTAGACAGCATATTGATGGGTTATATTTCCTAATTCATTTTGCATATCTGTGTCTCTTGATTGAAGTCTTTAAGCTATTAAAAATCAGTGTTATTATTGTCAAGGAATTACTTATATTAGCTATGTTTATGTATGCCATATGTTTTTATTTCTCTTTTTATCTTTTTAGCTACTCTTACACTCTCCTCCAACTCTTTCTCTCCTGTTTATTCCTTTCACCCTGCAGGACTCCCTTTAGTATTTATTGAAATGCAGGTTTCTTATTGACAAACTCTCTTAATTTCTTTTTATCTGTGAATATTTTGAACTCTCCCTTTTGAATGTCAGCTTTGCTGGATAGAGAATTCTTGGCTGATAATTTTTTTCTTTTAGCACTTTAACTATGTCATACCATGCATTCTTGCCTCCATGGCCTCAGATGAGAAATCAGCACTTAATCTTAGGGAGCTTTCCTTGTATGTGTTGGATCTCTTTTCTCTAGTTGCCATCAGTATTCTCTCTTTGTCTTGAGCATTGTACAATTTGACAAGTATATGTCTTGGGGTAAGCCTGTTAAGATTTATAATATTTAGGCTGTGCTGTGGTTCTTGGACTTGTATGTCCATGTGCCTCAATAGAGTTGGGGAATTTTCAGTCATTATTTCCTCCAACACTCCTGAGCTGTTTCCCTTCTCTTCTCCCTCTGAGATGCCTACAATGCATATTTTGTTTGTTTCATGTTGTCATTCTATACCCTATGTCCCTGCTAGATTTTTTCTATCTTTCTATTTATCTGTTCTACTATCTGTCTGATTTCAGATGTACTGTCTTCTACATCACTGATTCTTTCCTATGCCTATTCAAATCTACTGTTATGTGCTTCCAGCATATTTTTTATTTCTTGCACTGTGCCATTCATCACATTCATATCCATTATCATTTTATGTATGTTTATAAATTCTTTGGTATATTCTCCCAGTGTCTTCTTAATATCTTTAATCTCTTCCTTCATTTCATTAAGTTGATTTATGATATTTGTTTGGACATCTTTGATTAGCTGTACATATTCTGCATCTCCTTCTGTTTTTTAGTTTGTTCTTTAGACTGGGCTATTTCTTCTTGTTTCTTAGTATGGCTTGTAATTTTTTGTTGGTGTCTAGGCATCTGTTTATCTTGATGAGTTTATTTGGTTAGTTAGCTTCACTTTCTACTCTGGGGTTTTATTTTGTTGTTTTTGTGCATAGTAAGGTTTCACTTTGACATTTCTTTCCAATTATTCTATTTCTTTGCTGTTGTCTATGTTCCCTTGGGGGGGAAATTAGGAACAAAGGAAAGAGATAAGAAAAGAAAAAGAATAATAGTAATAATAATAATAAAAAGGTAGTAAAGGAGCCATACAAACCCTAGGAAAATAAATAATTACATGAGTGAAAAATCATAAGGAGTACAGAGGAATAAGATTTAAAAAGTGGAATAGAAAAAATGAAATGAGGAACAAAATAGAGAACAACACATAGAATGAATTAAAAGTCTGGAATGATAAGAAAAGAAAGGAAAAAAAGAAAAGAAAAAAAAGGAAAAGTAAAACATAAGGAAAGAAAACAGAAAGTGAGAGAGAGAAATAAAATTGAGAAAAAATTGAAGACTAATCAAGAAGAGGTGAGATGAATGAAAAACAACAGAAAACAGAAGATATACAAATCAAGGAAAGTAAAAAAATAACAGAAAAAATTTGGTAAAAAGTATAAAGGGAAAAAATAAAGGGGAAACAGCCAACAAGAAACAAAACAGCAGGAACAACAACAACAACAACAAACAACCAAGGCTGTTTTTACAGCCTTCCCTTTAAGCCCCTCAGGAGCTTCTTAGGCTCATGGCATTCACTGATCAATCACTCTGTAGCCTGCCCTCTACAGGTGATGTACTGGGTTTTAGCAATTATAGTTTAAAAAATTAAAATAAAAAAAGGAAATTTTAAAAGAAATAACAGATCCAAGAAAGCTTAAAAGAAACAGAATGTCTATTTATTCCCTGTCATAAAGCATCAGCTGGATGCCTGACTACCCAGTGGATCATTCTCTTGGTCAACACAGGAATTGGACCAGGGGCCTCATATATGGCAAGGCAGGAATTCCTCCACTGAGCTAAATTGTCATCTTAGGCTAATTTGTCTTCAGAGCACTATCTGCCCCTTTCTGCAAGGTGTTTTTAGGCTTCCACAACTTGCTAGAATCCTGCTGATTAGGTACCTTGCCCCTGCCTCCTCTCTAATCTAATTGCTACCTCTCCCTGGGCCACTGGGCATGAGAGCCTGCCTGAGCAGATCCCCCTTCCCCTGTCCCCATCTGGTTAGGGTGCTTTCTGAGATTCAAAGGGGTCTCAGCTGGCTAAACTCATCACAAAGTAACCATACTCCACCCTCTGCCAGAGCCCTCTTCGTCCCAGCGAACACCCTTTCCCAGTCCCTTGGCAGCAGCAGGCCAGGGACACCGAGGCTACTTGCCTTGAGATTGGGGTGTATGTGCAATTTCCAGCTACAGGGGCTGGCAACTCATAGTTTTTGTCTGGCTTTAACTTTCCAGTATCATTCTAGATGATTCAGAGCATCTTCTGGTTCTATATATATCCAAAGTAGTTCCTTTAGATAGGTCCCTGCCTTCTCTCCACTTTTTTTGTGAGAGGGTCAGTCTCTGCCTGCCTACTCTGTCATCATTTTCCCAGAAGTCCCCCTCTTTTTCTCTTTTTTTTCCTCTATAAAATGGGGTTTCATGCCTCAAAGTTGTTACTATTTAATGAGATTTTGTTGGTGCTTACATAATAACTACTTAATAGAATTTGATTTCTCCCTTGCTCCTTTCCACCTTTCAAATTTGGATGTGTATTCCAGTATTTCATGGACCTCCTGCAAGAACACATAATTCTTTAAGTTCCAAAAATATTTCATAAAATCTGTTAATTGGCAACATGGTATAAACCCCACTTTATTTCTCTTTCTAAATGTATGTATAAGGGTCTTTCCCTACATTTGAAAAACATATGTATATGGACCCATGTATAAGTATGTATATATAAGTATGTATGTTTATACATATTTTTTATCTACTTCAATCAGTTAATTAATGTAGGTCTTGCATTTATCCAGGTGATGTAAATATAAGTTAATAAAAACTTCTTAGCTTTATTTAAACTAATAAAATTGAAAACAATATATTTAATAAATTGTATATTTTAATATAGAGGTAAAAATGAGTCTTTGGTGATTCATGTAAGTAGATGTGTTAAAAATATTTTGCATTAATAATGGTTGTTTAGGTGTAGGATTCAGACTAACTTATATAGCTCAGGAAAACTTCATATATTATTTTAAATTATATATACAAAAATTAAATATAATCTATATATAGGAAATCTATTTATTATATATTTTTATACATAATCACTTTTGTCAGTGTGCAGTAAAAAATTTCATTTCAGAAAGCACTCTCTCTTGACTTTCATTTGTGTGGTCCCACACTCAGTCATTCTAACCATTAGTCTATTTGTTAACCAGATGCTTTAGGAAAAAGTCTGTGGCTGGGAAAAATATTAACAATTTTACATATATGGTATAATTCTTGTACCAATTAAATTAGGTGCATAGTGTTTGTCCTTTTATAGATGGGAACACTGAGATATGTGGTGGTAAAGTACCATGTACAAGATTAAGTAACTATTTACAATGAAAAATTTGAAACCAAATGTATCAAATATACACTGAATATCACTGAATGGACCTTAAGCATCAGTGGCTAATTGGTCACCTTCAGCATTATGGGAATGGAATAGATAGGGTTATGTCTCACCTATTCCTATCCTTCATTCCCCCAAGCAATATTACCCTATAAAGGGAAAAGAATTTTTATCTGATTACCTTCATTGGCTTTCAGTCTTTCCCCTTCAAATCAATATTTCATTCTGTAAAAAGAAAAAGAAAATCTTCATAGTATGAGAGAAACTAATTCACAAACAAGATAAAAATCATTAGAAGATGAATTCAGAACTCAGCCCTCTAGGGTGCTAAGCTCGAGAGACCCTTGTTCAAGTCCTTGCATTTGTATTTTTAAAAACAAAAAATATGTAAATACTCCCACTGTGATACACTATTATTCTCTATAGAGAGGGACACATTTTTCTGTATCTCATTTCCTCCCTTTTTTGCCTCTAGACTGAGGCAAAAAAGGGATTCATTTAAGTGGATAAGTGTTAAAAATATTTTAACTGAATCAATGCAAACACCCTTCTATTTTCTTACGATAGAATTTTATGGGATGAGAAGGAAATTTTTAGATGACAAAAGATTTCATAGAAGAGGGTATGTAGTAATAAATATTTTTTTCTATTTTATAGAAGAGATACCTAAAGTGTAATTATATAAATGTAGAATTTTATCAATTAATATAGTAAACATTTCAAGAGCAGAATGAAACTTAAAAATTCCTGTTTCATAAATAAAATCCTGGAGTTAATATGATGTGTTGAAAATGAGAAGATACAATAAGGACTCTCTTCCGAATTCGTATAATCTCATTGCATAAAATGGGAGATAAGCAAAGTCAAGTGATTTCTCCAGAATTTTTCATTTATTGTTTGTATTAATTTTTTGTACTTTGCACCAACTATGTGCTAAAGATGCAACATAATAAATCAAAATTCTATCTTCAAGATATTACTGTCCACATGTATCAGGCAATAAAAGAAATTGTGATGCTTGCTATGAAAATAACATTGCACAACAATTATGGGAATGAGAAAAATATCATTGATGATGCCTGCAGCTGAGAGAAGCCAAGATGAAAGGTTCTTCCTTCCTCAAAGGACTGCATATATGATTGTATGTAATGTATTTTATCAACACAGGCTTCATCATGAACTGCCTGGGATTGGGCAAAATGGGATTCAAGGTGAGTAAAGTTGATGGGAATCAATAGGAGATGAATCTTATAGAGTTAATGGGGACCACAATGAGATTGATTTTCAGAATATGTATTGGACCCAAATGCACTGTACTGAGTTCACCAGCAATGCTCATATGATTTAGTGTAGTATAGAAACAAAAAGGTCAATATTGGGTTGAGGCAGAGGTGAGAATTTGGAGGTGGAAGAAAGTGACTGGAAATTTGAGAGTTACCAAAATAGGTAACTTGGAAATTAAATTATGCCAGACCCAGAGAGAGATTTTGATCAAAAAGAGAAAATTTGGGAGTGGAACTCATGATTTAAGTATAAATGCTTGCAATTAAGAGAGTAAGAGCAAGGTGGTTATACAAGAAAGTAAGAAACATGTTTACATTAAAATTTGGGAGCTAAAGAAATTGTAAATAATGAAAAGATCAAACACGTTACCCTAGAATGTGTTTCTGAAATGGAACCTAGATTTTGGTCACAGGTGTTAAAAAATGCCAAGCATCATCCTGTGAGTCAGGGATTTTGTATGAACTTTGAGTTTATATAAGTCATCGGTAAGATTGGTGACAGAGAAGAAAAATGGGAGCCAGGTGAGAGCATCTTTAATAATTGTTAAAAGTTCCCTGGATGTTAATAAATCAATGATTTGAGAAAAGTTATTGGAAGAAAATAATAGGTCATCAAGAACAAGAGAAGAATGCATTCAAGTAAGTAAGTCATCATAGGCAGAAAAGATCATGGGAAAACATTTTCAATTTCACCCCTTCTTCCATAGTCCAGTGACAAAAATAACACTGCTTCCTATTATTGTTAATGGTAAGAATAGTAAGTAATATCAAAACAAAAAAAGTGCAGATAATAGTTTTGGCACATTATTTTGACAAAATTCTTATCTGGTGGGTAAGGCATCTGCATGATTTAATAATAATAAAACATTTGACAGCATGGATTTAAAATTGTGATTCTGAGGATAATTACTCATTAAAAGTATATATTTCTAGTGGATCAGATTAAATAGTATGATTTAAAATTAACAAATCAATTAAATTTATAAAGTCCAATAGTTGAATGATTAATATCTAAAATGAATATAAGTGGAACAATAAAAATAGATAGTTATTATTCAATTAATTTGCAGTTTGTTTGGAAGAAGAAATGATGATTCTTCAAAGAAGTTGAGATTGGTGCAACCAGAATGTCTATGTGAATAGCCATAAATACAATATATGATTATCATAAAAAACAAGATGTAATTGACAAGCAGCCAAGCAAGAAAAGTCTCAATGGTGCTTTTTTATTCACACACATACTAGTGAATGAGAGGTTTGAAACTATTGGTCTACAAATTTAATATTTTGTTCTTCTAGATTTGTTGGGAAGATGGAGAGAAGAAATCTCACGGTCATCAGTGAATTTGTCCTCCTGGGAATTTCTGACTCGGCAGAGGAGCAAAGACTCCTGACCCTGCTCTTCTTCTCTATGTACTTGGTCACTGTTTTAGGGAACATGTTCATTGTTTTGGCCATCAGCTGTCACTCTCAACTCCATTCCCCCATGTATTTCTTCCTTAGCAACTTGGCCTTTGTGGACATCTGTTATACTTCCATGACAGTCCCACAAATGGTAGTGAACACATTGACAGGTAACAAGACTATTTCATTTTCAGGCTGCCTCGCACAGCTCTTCTTCTTCATTTCCTTTGTGAATATGGAAAGCTTCCTTCTCTGTGTGATGGCATATGATAGGTATGTGGCAATCTGCCACCCTTTACATTATACCAACATAATGAATCCTCACTTTTGTGTC